>MU186563.1:2227-88402 GCA_016904865.1 Pissodes strobi | reverse complement strand
ATTTACCTTCTCGAGTATGTTGTTAGCGACCAATTAATATGTCTTGTACTTTTTTATTGATGAAATTTACAACTTATATATTATTTATTTATTTGTCACATAGTGACCAAGTTTTATTGTTAAACAGTAGCTTTCCATGTGCCACCGGTTCTTAGCACTTATCGTTATTCTCTTAAAGTAATAACTTTTTATGTTATTTACCTAGGCAAATTTGTATGTTAATTAATTAGGTATATCGCCACGGTACCTATGCGAAATAAGTAAATATTGAATAAAATGCATTTTTTGTTCACTTTGGGTCAAACTTTTTGACTGTAGATTTGCCCGTTTTTTTTTTCTTATGTAAATCGGAAATAACTAAAAGGGCACATTATCGTTTTTTTTTAATTGGTTCTCCCTATACAGTATTGAAGATTTGACTCATATTATAATTTACCTATCCTAAGCATGTTTCAAGGTATCTAGATTCAACTATTGACGTTGAAAATTTAAATACATTAACATTTGGAAGACTAGAATCTAAACGATTTCACTTAGCACAAAATTTATTGCACTTCTCTACCTTAGTTTTTGATATTAATCGAAAGTGTACTCTGAAATGTTAAAAAACAAACTAAGAAAGAGCAATCAATTTTGTCTTACAGTCGAACCGTGTCGGTTCAAACTCTCAAATTGAAAAATCTCAATTTCTAAAGGTCAAACTTCGAAAATAGTCTAATTTAGAATTTAGATTAAAAATACAACAATTTTGTTTCTTGAATTGTTTTCGTATCTCGCTTCGTTTTCGAGAAAAAAAAATAAAAACCAGTTTATTACATTTCTTTAGGGCACCAAATTCTACATCAAACGCTGTAATAAACTGGTTTTATTTTTTTCTCAAAAATGAAGCAAGATACGAAAACAATTTAAGAAACAAAAATGTTGTGTTTTTAGTTGCTTAATACGAAAAAATTATAAAATGTTTAAAAGAGTCAGTGGAGCACATTTCTTTGTCAATAATATTCGGTATGATGCCCCCAGGGACGCCACTGGACATTATATTTTTAATCTAATAAACGCTAAATGAGCCGCCTCTTACTACAGATAACCCTCTTAAATGTCAACAAAATCGGTGATAGCATATTTAAGATAAAAATAAAAATATCGATTTTATCAAAAAAGTTTGGAAATGTAATAAACCGGTTTTTCATTTTTTAATCGAAAACGACGCAAGATACGAAAACAACTCAAGAATCAAAAATATTGTATTTTTAGTTGCTTAATACGAAAAAAATATAAAGTGTTTGAAAAAGTCAGCGGCGCACACTTTTTTTGTCAATAATATTCGGTATGATGCCCTCCTGGACGCCACTGGACTTTATATTTTTAATCTAATTAGGGCTAAATGAGCCCCTTATTACTACAGATAACCCTGCTAAATTTCAACAAAATCAGTAAAATAATATTTATGATATTAACAAAAAACTGATTTTTTATAAAAAGTTTGACACCCTGTATCTTGGAAACTATGCATTTTCGGACCCATGAAGAATTACCCTCTGTAATATGGCGACGCTATTTCCGAGGGAGTCACTTTGGGCGAAAAAAACGAGACGACATACAGAGGTCTTAACTTGCTATCGTCTCTATGCAGCTGGCTTGCCAGTTTCCTTAAGAACCGATCTCTGCAAGTTGCAGTCGATGGGCACATCTCAGACACGTTCACCATTAATGCGGGCGTGCCACAGGGCGCAATCCTTTCACCAACTCTGTTCCTGATCTACATTACTGACCTGCTGACCGAAACCAATAATTCTGTTTACATTTTTGCAGCTGACAGTACTCTAGTCTCCCAATTTAGATCAGAAGAATCTTTACCAGCGACTGAAACTATTACAACAATCAATCAAGACCTGGGGAGGAATTTGATCAAATTCAATGCAGCAAAAGAAGCAGCAGCTTTAGGGTTGCTTAGGTGCGGCACCCCAGATGTGTGAGCGATATTCTAGACACGGTCTTATTTGCGCTTTGTAGAGCAAGAGCAGCTGAGGCGGTGTATACAGTTTTTTGTTGCGAAATAGCGCACCAAGCTTCTGCGAGGCTGATTTAGCGATACTAGCAACGTGGTTATGCCAGGACATATTATTGTTAACCGAGACATCCAATATTCCGATTGACGAGGATGAAGGAATGGTCGATCCTGCCATAATGATATCAAGGCCGGCCGGATTGGCTTTCTTGGTAAACGTGGCTGCTTGGGTTTTTGCTGCATTGAACTGGACCAAATTCCAGTCGCCCCAGGTTCGACCATTCTCCAGATCTTGAATAATTGTTGTAATCTATCCCTGTCTGCCGTGATGGGTTTCAGTCGCTGGTAAAGGTTTTTCTGATCTTAATTGGGAGACAAGGGTACTGTCATCTGCAAAGCTGTAAACAGGATAATTGGTTTCGATTAGCAGGTCATTAATATAGATGAGGAATAGAGTTGATGAAAGTATTACGCCCTGAGGAGCATTAATAGTGAATGTGCTGAGATGTGTCCATCAACTGCAACGTGCAGAGATCGGTTCTAAAGGAAACTGGCAAGCCAGCTGCAAAGAGACGCTGGCAGTCCGAAGGATGGCAGTTTGTTGAGCAATCCGTCATGCCAAACTCTGTCAAATGCCTTCGAAATATACAACGCAATCGCTAGAGATTCTCCGTAGTTCTCACTTGCCCTACTCCATGTATGAGTGACATAGGTCAATATATCTTCTGTCGATCTCTGTTTGCGGAAGCCGTATTGGTTATCGCTAATTATTCTGTTAGTCTCGAGGTACTTGAGTAGTTGCGTATTGACTACACGTTCCATGGCTTTGGACTACTTTGGAGTTTATTGGAAGCAAGGGAATTGGGGCGTTTGAGGGCGTGTTTTTTCGCTTTTTTTTTTGGAACAGGTTGAACTCGAGCGACTTTCCCAGAAGATGAATAAATCCCTTTCGGTAATACGATGGCATGTATTCCATCCGGCTCTGATGTCTTTTGCGTATCTGGCTCTTTGAGGATTTTACGAATGTCACGGGGTGTTGAAACTTAACTTCTGTCATGGTAGTGTTGATTTTGGATATGGTGGGGAGAGCCTTGCCCGCCGTGACGCACCGTTCGTCCATCAAAGGTGGAAGTGACGTTTTTGTGAAGTTGTTACTTACTGCCTTTGCTACCGACCAGAAATTCCTGGAGCCACTGGGGAATTGCAAAAGTTTATTCCTAGTTCTTTGATTGTTTTTGTCGTTAGTTTCATCAATTACACGTTTGAATTCGTTTCTCGCTTCGGTAAAATAACAGCCACTTTCAGCGGTCTGATTTTGCTGCCTGTACTTGTAGGCTTGTTGTTTCCTACCTATGGCTCTTTTGCATCTTCTGTCGAACCAGGGCTTTCCCCTTGACGGTAACTTGATGGAATTTGGGATGTATCTCTTCGCAACAGACTGACGAGGCATCAGTACCAAAGCAGACGTCGAGCCAAGGAAAATCCAGGTAAAACTGTCTTAGATCCTCCCAGTTTACACAATTGTAATGCCAGATTTTACGTGGTAAGGTGGATCCTTCTGTGGGAGTGGCAGTTCACAAAGGGTTGTAATAAGTTTGTGGTCGGGCCTAATGGCGGACCAACTGGAATTGTGTACTGGTCAGGATTTGTGGTTAGAAAAAGATCCAAAAGGGCGGCAAATTCACCCCTTTCTGAAATCCGAGTTGGTTCGTCTACAAGTTGAGTAAGCACGCAGCTGATGGCAAATGCCTCAGTTTCTCTACCTTCGTTGTCAGTCTTGTTGTGATGTTTGAGCCAATTGGTGTTATGGGCATTGAAATCTCCCAGAACGATTATTTCTGAATTGGGGTGGTCGATCTGTATTGGATCAAAAGTAGTAGCTAGTATTGGTAAAAAGCTTTGGTAGGCTCTATCGCTCGGAGGGCGATAGAGACAGCATATGAACTTGGTTAATCTCATGGCAGTGAACTTGAGCCACATAACGTCAAGGTTTTTCGGTTCGAGTGTCTCTTCGCGGTGACACAAAAGGTCGCTTCAGATAAAAAGGCATATTCTGAACTTATGTCTAAATCGGAAATGTAAGTCATCACCAGGGTACAGGTAGTTTACTGTTGTTGAAGTGGAACATATTTGTGTTTCTGTAAGGGCTAATATGTGTGGTCTATTTGTTTCTAGATGTTAGTGTACCGAATTAATGTTTGTTTATGTTGCAGAAATCTATTCGAAATTGGTTCGGTATCCTTGTTGCTTGTGAAACGTTGCATGAAGAATGTTTTGATCCCGAGAGCGCCATCATGTCCATATATTTCTATTTATTTACCTATTCATCAGTAACCCAATTACCAATTACAGAACAGGTCTAATTAAAATGTAACACTTCAGGACTACACACTAACAATACTACATATAACAAACAATGTAATTAAAGAAACAAGATGACCCACAAGATCCTTTTGAAATGATTAAAACTAACCCCGAAAATATCACAGCTTTGTTGTATCCGGATATATTTATCATAGATTCGGAACAAGGGTGAGTTAATCTGAATATTATTTCTAGGAGTAACTTGATATTCCAAAGTCGGAGGGATGAATTATAAATCTGTGAGTTTAACAATTTATATATAGATGTAATAAAATATTTATATCCCTTCCCTTTGATAGTGTTTGCATCTTGTACCGATTAAGTAATACAGATTTGGATATTGTTGTGACATACGAACCAGTTTTCCTATAATACAAAAACCGTAGAAACCTATTCTGTACCTTCTCAAGAACACAAATGTGACATTAATAAAAAGGGATCCATGCAACTGACGCGTATTCAAGAATACTGCGCACAAATTAAAAATACAATATCTTATTACAATTAATATCTCTAAACTCTCTAGTGTTTCGCACAACAAAACCGTATAACTTAACTGCTCTACTGGCAACATCTATACATGTTTACTAAAAGTCAATTGGTGATCAAACAAAACTACGAGATCTCTAAATACACTTAATTTTGACAACACAGACTTATTAATACTATAGTCAGCCATAATATGATCCTACTTTCTGATGTATGCGACAACACTACGTTTTTTCAATGTTAAAAAACAAACGCTTTTCCACCGACCAGTCATACAAGCCATTAAGATCATCCTGAAGCAACAAAGCGTCCTCTCGACTGGAAATGTCTAAGCAAGTTTTCAAATTGTCTGCAAATAGTAAGCATGAAGAATGCTGAATGACACCAACAATGCCATTAACAAAAGTCAAAAATAGAAGAGATCCAAGATTTAATCCCTGTGGAATGCTTGATGTTGCAATAAACGGTTCCGAATAGTGGCCCCTTATGCTTATGTATTGTGTCTGGTTATTCAAATGCGACTCAAAAAAATTCACAACAGAATCACTAAGTTAAATCTCATTAGCAAGCCTCCTTAGCAAAATTGAATGAGAAACTGTGTCGGACGCTCTCGTAAAGTCAGTGTATACAACGTCAACCTGACCTCGACGACCCAAAACATCGAAAAGGTCCTGGATAACATTAATCAAGTTGCTAGTAGTTGATCTCATCTTGAAAAAACCATGTTGATGAGTCGAGAGTTTACCCGACACAGAACCATACATCTGTCTATATATGAGAGATTCAAAGACCTTAGCCGGGGCTGATAATATGCTTATTGGCCTGTAATTTTGAATATTCTGTTTTCCCCCTTCTTGAAGACTGGACAAACCCTAATCTCCTTCCATTTGTCCGGGAAAACACAAGTATCAATGCATAAATTGAAGATATATAGTAAAGGGCTCAAGAAAGCCTCCAAACATCCCTTACGGACATACAAAGAAACCCCATTCAAGCCGATTGACCTCCTCACTTTAAGGGTTTTAAATATTTCAAGCATGCCATCCTCTGTAACGCTGCTACGCAGATTCATGTTCAATGACCAAATGCGCCCAGACCCATTCCGATCATTAATCCCCGCATCCACATCATAAACACCAGCAAAGTGGTCAGCAAAGGCGCCAGCAATGGCAGCTCCACCGGAAAACTTGTCATCCCAATAACATCTTATCAGGAATGAATGTGCTATCCTTTTTGCTAATAATAAACTACCAGAATTATCCAGGGTCGGAGACAATGCCTCTCTGCATGCCGGCCAAGTACAAGTCATATGCTTGTTTATTGTTAATTTGAGTTAGTTTTCCTGACACCCTGAAACTGGTTATATATTCTAACTGAGAATTCCCTTTTAAGGCTCTTTCTTAACTTCTCTTTAATTGCAGTTAATCTTGTTATGTGGTTATTGAACCAAGGCAGATACTTTTTTGCGGGCTTACACTTAGGAACAGTAATATCAAAGAGTTCATAATTTTTTTCATAAAATATCCCAACCACCAAATGCACATCGGTACATCCCAACAGATCCCCCCAATTGATACCCAGAGACAGCTGATACAAACGTTTCAAGTCAGCTCTTCTAAAATTATCTAGAGGGAATTATCCAGCTAAAGTTCTTTCTGCTTACCAATCACATTGGTGGTTGTCCTCCGGGACCAAGTGATCTTGCGATCGAGTGACAAAACGCAATCAAATGTACTGATCACCAGATCAAGAAGATTGTCATGACCATTCAGAATTGTGTTATATTGTTTTACATCGTAACTGCGGAACTTACTCCCAGGACACTAACGGTTACAGACAGGCTGTCTTCGAAACACATTCTCGTCACAGATACCGCCTGATGAGTCCTGGGGTTACGCGCGCATCACAAACACATGCGTTTGGATTAGAATATCTAGTGTTGGATGCCTTTTGTCAATAAAAGGCTTGTTGAAGTTGATGGTGGCACGAATCATGCGGATGTAACATGGTATCAGGAAGGTCCTAACAATAATATTACACTTCACGCATAGCCCTCCACTCGCTTCGCTCGTTACGGGGGCATATCCAACAAACACTAACCCAAGGTATACCCACAATTAAGAAAAAAACTATTTAGAAACGTAACTTTAAAAAAAATCGTGGACCGTCGTATCACAAACGTAGCATCTAGCTCACTGAGCCACCACGTGTTGCCAGGTCAGTTTTACAGTTAGGGAGTAGATTGATTTAGAAAAAAACAGTAGATTGATTAAAAAACAATAGAATAAAAATTTACTGACTTTTTTTACATCGGCCTTCTTTGCCTGAATCATAATCCGAACTATCTGAACTAAATAAAACAATATAATATTAACTATAAATCATATTAATAATAATAAAGCTTTAAAAAACATACCTGTTCATGATAAAACTCAAGTAGAACAGCAATTTTATACCACAGGTTTAGTTTATATGCAAACAGTACAACAACACGTTAAATTAAAAATAACGAAAATCACCACCTTAAAAAAATATCACGCTGCAAAATCACCTGATTCCCTGATTGCATTAATGCGTCAAATAATAATTTAATACTAACAATAAACAAGCCGACACGCAAGTCGTAAGATGATAATGACGTTTAAACGATTCAGGAACAAGTCGGTGAATCCCTTATATGTGTACAGAACTTGTAGTTATGGTGCCATATTTTAGACCTGCACAGAAATATCTGCACAAAAATAATTAATGCGTAATGATATTTGATTTTTTCATCTGTTGTATTTAAGATGTTATGTTAGAACTTTAAGATTTCTGCTTAATTTTTTATTTTTTTTTTGTAGTTTTAGCATGTTTAATCAAGTATTATATTTTACTTTAAATAACAGTAGATTCACCTTTAAGGAAGTAGAACAGTAGCCAAAGGCCAAAAACAATAGATCTACTGTAAACACCGTAGACCTGATAACACTACAAGGCTCGTTTGAAGCTATTCTCTGAACCATAAAGACATATATATGTCAGAAATGTGTTTGTGATGCGCGTGAAACCCCAGGACTCGTCAGGCGTGGGAATGCTTTTTGCAAGCTGTATTTAGGCGCTAATATCTCTTTCCCTCTAATTACTACGTGTCAATCAATATCTTCTCATACACAAGGCTCGTCGAGTGTCATAGGATCTCCCTTTAGTGTATGTGCCATTTCCGTAAAAAAGACCGGCATAATACTTATTTATTGTAAATTTGACAGTTAGATAGATGATTAATGGAATTAATATATTACAACGACTGGAAAAATGTGCAGGATAATCCAAATAAAACTTGTTAGTATCAAAAGTCGAAATAGCGAAAAGTTTAAATTCAACTAGCTTGCCCTGTATAGAAGGCATCATCATTTGTAAAGTAGACTCTTTTTCGCGTGATCAGCTTTTCTATACAAAAGGTATATTTCACGAAAAAAAAATAAAAACTTTTTTTGACGACCTATAAATCCATGTTTTCACATTTTCCCTCAAAAGTCCATTTTCCCAACAGTTTCCTAACAGAGAAGCATTTAGAGAGTTTTTTTCCTAGAAATTCCCTATCGAAGTCAACTGTCGTCTCGGTTTTTTCGAGATTCTCGAAACTTTTCACCAAAAAAAAATTGGCGGCTCCCAAGTGTTTCCCTAAAAACTAGTGGCGGCTCGTTTAATACACCAAATGAATCCATGATTCAGCTTAGATTTTTCCAATACTTATAATATTTTTTCAAGTACAGTCACTAGAACATAGTATATTAACTTAGGTAAATCATAAACAAATCAACATAAAATTATAAAATGTTGAGTTGTTCAGACGCTATGAATAGAAAATCAAATCAGAATAATTATTGTATATCGGTATACTGCTCAAAACGTGGCAACATTATCAAAACGCGCGAAGTTTATTTTAATTCCATGTCGAATCGCCTTTCGCCTTGATTGCATCAACTCGCGTTGCAGTATATAACGATGCAGTTGTTTATGATGGTTGCCATGACAACGTGCCATATTGTCGACATATTATAGTTAAGCGCTTATGAGAATGACACCACCTCGAAAGCAAGATTCATTTCCGAATTGGGATATCGGGTGTTTTTAATTCGTGTTTAACAGAGTGGCTGCGACGTTGCATTTGCGTATAGGTGCGTGTATTACTTTTGAAATTTCTGTTAGTTGTTGGTTTTCGGTTCGGTTTTCTATAACAGAACTCAATAACAATGACTTTACATTTTCCCGTTTATGATCCGGTGTGTTTTTTTCCTTTTGAAATCTGTTCTGTAGGTAAAATTATGTAAAGTAAAATTTGGCACTAGGTGCTTTCGCTGGAGTGGGGGGAAGGAGGTAATTAAATTTGGTTCACCAGTTCTTATTGTGACTCGCAGCCGAGAAAAGCAAAACATCAAAATATTATCCAAATGAGCGTAAAATAGCCCAACGTAGACAGCTTTGACCGTTTCATCCTTTGCGTAGACAGCTCAGTCTTATTCACTACCTAGGAAAAAGTATGTTGAACCCCAATGAACTTTTCACTTTAAAAATAAATGTCCGGAAAGATATCCCTTTTTATATATATTTAGGCGTTTTTAGGTATTCTTTGCAATAGTATATTATATATAAGGTCAGATAAGTAAAAATATTATCTTAATTTTTGTTAATACATATTTATCGAGCCTCGTTTGTACTTATTTAAAATCATAAAATGTATGAACACCCTGTACAGTGAACTGATATGTTACACTCGGTATTTACTGCTACTATCTCATACCGGGTCATCCAAATTCAATATGTTCGTTGGTTTTTCAGCAAAAAAAATTAAAATTCCTTAGTCCTTAACTTAAATCATATTTTGCCTCGACTTTTGCACAACATATTAATATAAACTTCTAGTTTTACTCTAATTGTAACCATTTATAATATTTTAAGCAGGACTTTTTATTAAGAGTAAATTAACAATGAGCTCACACAATCAAAATCATAAATTCCTAAATAAAAATTAGAAAATAAAATACTTAGTATAAAGGACATTGTTCAAAAACCATTTTTGAACACGTCTTCATATCTAGCGATTTAACTTTTGTACAGTTTAACATTCCACGCCACTGTCCTCGCGTTCCAAACAAATTAAAACCTTGGCGATACTGCTAACGCCATCTCTTGTTTACCACGTTTATCCACTGCACTAGACAGTCTAGAAAGCTAAAAGTTAAGCGTCCTCAAAAGGCCTCCGACCAATCATAGCGCTTCGCGCTTTATCCGGGCGGTATTACTAGCGCCATCTGTTGTAACCACCTTTACTCATTTGGAGCCGGCCGCGCATCCTAAACTCATCTGACCAATCATAGAGTTTCCCGCTATACCCCGGCGACCGAGTCGACCAATCACTGTCTCTTAACGGAGGTAATCAAGTTAGCTCCTAAGTTCATGGTCTTTATGAATCGATTTTAATAAAAATTAGTTAACGTATTTCGACCGGATTTGTGTTAAAGTTCATAAGGTTAATTTAGACAATCGCTGACGTAAAGGTTTACATAACTTCTCAGTATTTACATTATTTGCCCTTTCTATTTCCGGAGGATGTATATCATCCCGCCGGAAGGGGCGTTAACAACTTCTTCAAGTTGATCTAGTTCCCACGTTCTAGAATACAGTACGAAGTACGAAGCACGAAGCAGTCGTGTCTTGAACCTCGACCATGTAAGTCGCAAAAGGCCCCCCCCCGTTTCTAGTCGGCTGGCGCTAGCCGCCATGCCGGGAAGTTTTCACGTTTTGAGACCTCATATTCTATCTAGTTCGTTACTCAGGTGATATAGTGATATCCTGGCATAATCATCGTCACATCAAGCCTACAATAAGGTATTTATTGGCAAACATACTGCCATTATTCTCACGAGTCTCACGCCGAGCAATGGCGTCCCAATTGGTCTCATCCATGGGAGTTCTACAATCGAGCCCTGTCTCAAACCACACTCAATCGAGCATAGTCTCGAAATCTCAAGTAAGTAAACGAACATGTTTACAATCACATTCTCACAAAGCCTACAAAAAGGTATTTTTCGGCATCTTGACTGCCATTACCACTGATCTCTAGTACTAAGCCTACAAAAAGGTATATTTCGGCATCTTTACTGCCATTATGGAGACCCACTGATCTCTAATTCTCAAAGGCTGTGCCATACGCTGCACAGTCCCCAATGGTATTGTCCATGGGATTTTCAACATTCTATATCACGAGTGTACCACTGGGTTGCTACACTCTTGCCTTATTCTAATATAAGGATTACTCTGCACTAGTCGGCATATCTACTCATGCCTTATTCTCATATAAAGATTAAAAGGCACTAGTCTGTCAATATACTCAAGCTATCACAAGGCTACATCCCATACGCGGATTTCAGCAGTTCAACTTACCTATGCTACCTACATAGCATACTTAATAATCATTCATGCGTGTACCAAGAAGCCGCATTCACAATCATTCATGCGTGTACCAATAAACCGCATTCACAAGGCATTCATGTCATGCCATATGCACCAACTGCATACCCGAGTCAAACCACTACTTTCCAGTCATTATTGTTTGCAAGAAATTGAACTACATTGTAAATAGAAGCTAGCCATAGATCTAGTGTTTTTCAAAGTGACTTTCCCCCAGTGTTAGAAGATAACCTCCTGAACATTGAACGTTTCTCGTCAATGGTGTTCATAGTGTACATATTAGTTTATAGGTGGACTTTAAGGTAATATTAATCCTGTTATTATTGCTTGTATATTGTTGTATTTTATATCAAGCTAAATCAGCTAACATAGTTGATAAGTAGCTGTTCCGCAGGAACTCATAACAGACATTTAACTGTACATAGCTTCAAGGTTATGTTTATAACCATATATTAGTGTAGTATTACAACTGTTCACGCAATGCTTTAGTTTTTAAGAGTTTTATTTATGTCATATTATTCAAGGTCGAAACTTTGCCTCGACTAATACTGTTCACATCGTAGCACTGACTACGTACAATAATTCACTGTTTATATTTTGTGTATTTATGAGCTTCTAGTGATTTTCAAATAAAGTAATTTATTAAAATTTCAGTGCCTAAGAGCACATCTCTTTTTGTTCAGAAAATCGACCAAGATCGACTCTGAAACAGACATATGAAAATATGTTTGAAATGTACCTCCTTCATTAATCTCCCTTCTACTTTTCCATCTGTATTTTTTTCTGTCATAAGCAAAAACCTAAAGATTTTCCGTTAGCACACTAATGATTCAGTCTGTATATCTCGTGTTTTCCACCACAAAAGAATCGAAAAGCGCTTTATTAATTGTACGAGTGCCCTTAGGTACCCAAAAATTGCAATGACAAGATCGTAAAAATAAACTCAGCCTCCTACCTATATTTTTTGTTATTGTAATTTACCAAAGAGTTCTAAAATTATTGTTTGTAACATATGAAAGGTGAAATCCCTTCACTTTTACCTGCCAAAACCTTGTTCATAATCAAGGTACTGACAATTTAAATTATGTTATGTTGTCGTACAAATGCAAGGAATGCTTTTACACGAATGGTTTGAATATTTTCTTTATTGCTCATTTTGTTTACTACTAAAATTAGCTTATAATATGCATTAATAATTATTATTGATTGTAGATTGGTAAGACATATGATTGAAGGTTTCAGTTATAAAATGCTAAGGACTTCTCAGAAATCATGGTTATGAGAATTAAACCGTAACAATCCTTAGGAATCCTCGTTTCACGGTTTTGTTTTAACCCTTAACTACTATCGTGGGGTATTTTAATACTCCAGTGCTCGAACATTTTAATAGAACTTTTTTATTTTTTTAACAAACATTTTTCTATTTTAGGTAATCTCCTGAAACTTGGTGAAATGATAAAAAAAAATTCATTTCCGAAAAAAACAGCGTTTGGGGTGTCAAAATACCCCCACGATAGTAGTTCCGTTAGTATTTTTTTTTAAGATGAAGAGAACGCTTACACAAGATCAGCTGCAAAAGCTAGCGATGATGTAGGGTATTTCAGAACCAAGTCAGGACGTAGACAGTGATTTAAGTGATGCAGCAAGTGAACATAGCGACCATCTAACAGACTCCGAAATTGAATAAGCCGCAACTTTTTACCTTAAAAATATCTGAGGAATCCTGCTGTGAAATATCGGACACATATTAAAACATGCCCTGTAGAATGCTCAATTTGAAAAAAAAGGCAGATTTGCTCTCGAAACGTTGTCTTAGTTTTTTGCAGCTTCGTAAGGCTCACTTAATTTGTAGATATTTTTGCTAATTTGCACCCTGGGATCAGGAAAGGTCTATCCTACTCTATTAATTTAAAATCGAAATTGTCTTAAAGGTAAATATTTAGTACACAAATATTTTAAGCCGGCATTGCTTATAATTCTTGACAAATTGGCGAACAGAAATAAATAAATAATAGAAGTGTTTTGTACCAATAAACTATTCTCTATAATCATTATACAATGCTGTAATGGAAAATGTAGTAGTTCAAAAACGTCAGTGTGCTGCCTGACATTCCTGACAAATCGCACCACTTAATTTGATCGTTCGATGAAAAAGCCGACGATGAAGCTAAGTCTCTTATAGACTTAAAGCAAATAAAATCCAGAGCTTTATACGTTAATTATTGCAGAGATGGTGGTCGATACAAACAAATCAATTTTCTTAACTTATTTTGATCACAAAGGTGAGGGTAGCAATTAACAATATAATTAACTACATTAAAATTAGTGGACTGTTTAAAGTACGTTAACACACCTACTTGTTTTCAATTCACATAATCTATGTGTAAAACCCCCACCACCCTATTTAATATAGGGTGGTGGGGGTTTTACACATAGATTATGTGAATTGAAAACAAGTAGGTATGTTAACGTACTTTAATAATGCAATTATGCATTTGCAATTGATATAAAAAAATATGTACAATTTCTAAATACTACTATCTTGCATTCAATCATTCACTCTCATAAATCTAGAAATGCAACAAGTTACTTATTACTAAGTAGCTACAAAAAAAGTCTTGATTTGTTAATTTCAAAATGAAAAGTTTGTCTTTAAAATTCGAACTTTCCTTTCACTCTACAAAATACCTTGATATCCTATTTGCTCTCCTGCTATCGTACCCAGGGGTAGCCTATTAAACTTTACACATTGAATTCATGTATTCGCTTTGCTGGGATTTGGAATAGATTGCCTTTACTGCCAATTTGCAGGCGCCATTTTTATTCTTCTCTACAACTACAAGGGAACAGAGACACTACGTCGTTTCTGGCTTTGAGGAATTGCGTTAAAAACGCCTTAAAGAGGTCTTTGTCCGACGTGGACAAAGATAACAGAGGTACACTAAATAATTTCTAATCTTTGTGCATGCAAACGGAGAAATTGCCTAAAAGGATGTGACCTTTTGGCGCGAAGACGAGAACGAGAACCTTCGGTCCAGCGGCGGATGGGGGGGCCGGGAGAACGGGAAATTTCCCGAGGGGCCTCTTACTGTGGGGTATCGTGGGGCCCCTACTGCTACAAACTACAGATGGGCCATAGGCCTAAAAATTAAATACCACATGGTAATAAAACTTGTTGAGGCCACTTGACCCTTGGCTCTCGGTTTATAATTATTACTCTCTCACTTGGAGGAAATCTCAATCTTAATCTATCCCACATAAATCTAATTTTAAATAAAAAAGTTTATAATATAGGTAGGTTAAAAACCTGGTATTAAACGTTACAAATAACAAAACAATTGCAACTGGCAACGCAGCAATTCCGCTATACCTACGCGTGAGTGTCATTACTGATTACTGTATCTGTGTCTCTGTAAGTTTAAATTAATGGATGGATAGTGGATCCGAAAGAAACGAATCTAGGTAATTACCGAATATTTCTATTTTAAACGCAGTAACATATCATACTCATATCATAAAGCATTAATAAAAAAAACGTCAGTAAAATATATTGAAAGCCAGCGATACTGCAAATAACTTCTTGTTATAGGTAAGTTCAATTAGATCGAGTAATCACCTAATTAAAGACTAATTCACGAACTTCAAATCATGATCCGTCACATATGCCGTATAACTAACTAACTAAGCCAGCGATACTGCAAATAACTTCTCGTTATTGGTAAATTCAATTAGATCGAGTAATCACCTAATTAAAGACTAATTCATGATACTCAAATCATGATCCGTCACATATGCCGTATAACTAACTAACTATGGTTATTCAGTTTAACTAAGCCTCGTTGATAACTGCCGCAAAAACAATATATAGAAAAAACTAGTTAGATGTAGCGTTATGTTATTCTAGCCACCAATTAATTACAGACTCTGACCTTAACTTATGATAATTTACTCCACGGTCAAGTTACGGGTAGGATACAGATAATAAAATATCAATGGCCGCAATAAAAAAACAATTAAAAATAAAGCAAAGTCTACTAGGCTGTAAAAACACTGGTAGTTATCTGATCTACCGTTATCCAACGTAAGCCAGAAATCGGGAAAACTGGGAATAATAATAAAACGAGTTCGACCGACAACGTTACTGCGTCAGTCAATTAAAAGTTCAAAGAAATTCGATCCAAAATTTATTCTAGATCAGCGGATCTATCTGAATTTTAGAATTTGATTAAATAAAATCAATCATATCAGGCTCGACAAATTGCCCAAAAAACTCAAAGTTCGTTTAAAAGGAAATTTTAATGACTAAATGTTACCTTGATTAAGGAGATAAAGATTAAAAGTTAATTTTTGTTCGAAAACAAAGCAAAAAAAGAACAAAATAATAATAATTAAAAGTCGTAGGTTAATTACGCACTATAACCCTCGTATATATTCCGGCTGACCTAGCTTCGACGTTCTCTCGATCGAGAAATTTAAATGAATCCGCCTTGCGAAACGATTCGATTTTCAGCAAATTGAATTATCGCGTGACGATAAAGTCGATGATAAAAGGCCCTGTTTCTGTCTCCGTAGCATACTGTTTTGGGATTGGTTGATGGGATAATAGGTTTTTATCGTTTAAATCCCTTAGATGAATTATTGTATAAATCGTGTGGATAATCAATAGGTTATTGATGCTCTCGCTGCTACTAGTAGCTTATTTAAAAAGTCACTTTTATATTACTTATATTAGATTCTACATATGCATATTAGACTTTATAAAACATAATTAAGCTTAAGATGAAGTATATGCTATATTATCTACCTTTCATGTACTAATAGTTTATTATTTTGTATTCCTTTTTTATAATTTATAGATAGGTCAATATCTATAAAGAGGTTTTTTTAATTTAATTAGTTTAGTTTTACTTTTATTTACTTAGTGATGTTTTTATTATGTTTTTTAATGTAGATATTAAAAAAGTGTAATATCAAAAAATAAATACATAATTGTTCATCATTTAAATTATTATCGTAACAAATATTTTATAGAAAACACCATTGGCACCACTCAGTTTTTACATAGGGTTGGGGCCCCTTAAGGTAACTTTCCCGGGTCAGTCAGTAGGGTCCCATCCATCCCTGCTTCGCTCTTGCTCGAGTGAACATTGTAACTGCACTTTTAGAGGCTAGAGAGCGGTGACTGGACCGATCTAGAACGCGAAAATAACTAACAAAATGCGAGAAAACTAATCATTTGCCTCAAACAGTGCTAGGACAGGGCTAGTTGTTTTTGGCGCTAACTTTATGCGTAGCGGTGACTGGACCGACGCCGACGCATTACTGATGAGTCTTTGCTAAGCACTAATAAAACTACGCCAAGACCAAATAAAGAGTGGGGGTGGCGCAAATGCCGAATTCATTTGAGATTGAAAGGGTAGAAACTTTTTCTTTCTTTATTTGACACATTATTGTTTGCACAATATTGATGGAGACAAAGATATATTAAATTGAAAACGATTAAGAGCGATTTCCTTTACGAGTGAAAAGTTGCTATGTCATTTCGTTTTATATAATGGGATAGACCATCCAGGTTCGGACTAAGGAGTCGTAATGAAGATCTGAAATATGCTGCTTTAGCTGCACAAATTGGGCTGTACCCGGGGTGAGATAAATCTATTTTGAGTTTAATTACAGTTCATTCATATTACAGACATACAGGGTGTTATCACCAAACTATACGGTGAAAAACGAAAGTTATACACGTGTTGGGGTGTTTCCCCAACAGATGGAGTGGAGGTTTGAAACTTTGTCACGGGTAGCTTCAAATTTTTGTTTTCTAGCAGGACCTTTTGTTCTGGAAAAATCTACTGGCTGAGACTTGGTACTAAAAATAAAGACGTTCTTGCGCCAAAGTGCTAAGTTTAGAGATTAAAAGCTTTAAATATAAAGCTTATTTTAATACCCAACCTATAAAAGAAGCTAACTTAATAATGTATTTCATTTATGACTCCGGGTTATCATCGAAAGACCCTAATATAGAAATATGTCTTCGCTGAAGCTTGTACAAACGTACTTAAAACTAACTGAAATGGGCCAAGAGAGCTTGACAAAGTTAGCCATAATCCCAGAGGCGTATTATAGTACAAGCCGGCCAAACCTAGGCTTGGAGTGCCAAATCTGAAAGGACGCCGCAGTTTCCCAGCTAAGGGAGAGCACCTTTTTTTTAAGCAAAGGTATGTAAGTAAGCGCTTTCAACCGGGGTGAGAAAAACCCCGCGTTTGATTAACCGGTTAATTTTTAGCTAACAAACATTACATACAAACCGCGTATGTTAATCTATTATAATCTATAATAATTATTGTAGCCTATTCTCCCGGACCAAAGTTTACAGAATACTATAATACCACAAGAATATATAAATAATAGTAGTATAAATAAAAAGGTCGTGCCAAAAACAGCGTGTATACCTATAGGCAACTAATGCAAACATTAAGCGAGGAGACTGTTTATTTAAAAAATGTTCTTTTAAGAGTGGTTGAAATTATAAAGTCACTGTGTTATCGGGGTTTGCCTTTACGAGGTCCCACAGAGACTTTTGGAACTCCCTCTTATGAAAATTTTTTGGCCACATTGGTACTACTTGCAAAAATTGATCCGTTTAAGGCAGATCACATCGCTAGGTTTGGAAATGCTGGTAGGGGTGTCCGTTCATATTTATCTCAAAAAACTGTTGACAAGTTAATTGCTCAGCTAGGAAAATAATTAAGAAAAAAGATAATAGATGAAATACATAAAGCAAAATATTTCTCCATCATTGTCGACTCTACCCCATGATATCAGTCCCATTGATCAATTAGCTTTTGTTATTCGTTATGTACTCGTTGATGGTACACCCATTGAACGATTTATTTGTTTTTTTACCAGATGCTGGACATAAATCTGATATTCACTGCCATGACCGAAAAATTAAAAGAGTTACAAATTAATGTAATGTATTGTGGAGGACAAAGTTATGACAATGCTTCTACCATGTCTGGCTACTATATAGGGCTGCAAGCAAGAATTTAAATTAACCCATTGATAACGTATGATCCGTGTGCAGCCCTTTCATTGAATCTAGTAGGAACGTCCGTCGTGAGTTGGCTTTTGTGTAACTTCCACTTCGTTTCTTGGCGTGGAACAGGAATTATACAACTTTTTCTCGGTATCAACAAAAATATGGTCCTTGTTTGAGTCCAAGATTTTCCTTAAAAATTTATCAGTTACGCCCTGGAGTGCATGAGCAGATGCTAGTAAAGCATTATACACATCATATCACTCATCATAATCATAATCATCATTATGTGAGGTTTTGCTGTCAATAGCTCAGGATGAAACTCAAAAGTCTGCCACCAGATCGGATGCAAAAAAGTTTAAGAGATGAATTAAAGCAGTTGGAAGTTGCAATAATGGCTTGTTTTTGGCATAAAATACTGGAAAGATTTAATCAAACAAGCAGAGTTCTCCAAGCAGTTAACGTCGATTTACAATCAGTGCTTGGATTATATGAATCTTTACAGGGGTATTTAACTACTATACGCGTTCAATTTGAGTCGTTAACAGAATAACGAGATACAGATTCTTAAAAAGATGTGAATAATAAAATCTTTTTAAGTGGATACTTAAGTAATTTAAATTTCTATATATTATAATAGACTTTTGTTTGGTGTATATTCAAGTTTGTGTATATTATAACAAAAGCACCAAACAGATAAATACAAAATTATGGTTAATCAAACTATGGCAAAGTATAAATCTTCATGCTTGACAAATTATTGTATTTATAATTTTATGTTAAGTTAGTTTACATATTTATCAATTACGCACATACTTTTTTACCATTTTATTCGTCGCCTTTTTTTTTATGGCAGTGGCACACACACTAAAGGGATATCCTATGGCGCTCGACAAGCGGTGTGTGTGTGTGCGAAGATATTGATTGACACGGTTCTTGAATATTTGTAGGTTGTAATTAGTGGGAAACAAATATCCTGGAAGTGAGTTCCACAGTGATGCAGTGCGCCAGACAAAGGAGTTCTGGTAAAGCGATGTTCTATGTGTTTCTAGTTGTACGACGAACTGGTGCGCTCCCGCCGTCTGTCGGGACTGTCTGACAGGAGTTGCCAGGGACGGGATGATGCGAGCCAAATCCTGGGAACATCTGTCGTGAAAGTATCTGTAAAACAGAGACATATCGGCCGCATGTCTGCGATGTTCCAGACTATCCAGATTCCGGGTCAACTCCGGATCCCCGACGAGACGCACAGCCCTCTTCTGAATGGAATCCAGCAGCTTTAGGGTACGCTTTGTTGCGGCACCCCAGATATGCGAGCAATATTCTAAGCACGGTCTTATTTGCGCTTTGTACAGCAAGAGCAACTGCTGCGGTGTATAGAGTTTTTTGTTGCGAAATAGCGCACCAAGCTTCTGGGAGGCTGGTTTTGCGATGTTAGCAACATGGTCATGCCATGACATATTGCTGTTGACCGAGACACCCAGCAGCCCGATTGACGAGGATGAAGGAATGGTCGATCCTGCCATAAAAATGTCAGGGCCCGCTGTATTGACCCTCTTAGTAAACGTTGCTGCTTGGGTCTTTGCTGCATTGAACTGGACCAAATTTCGGTTGCCCCAAGTTTGAACTTTCTCCATTAATTGCTGTAATCTGCTCCTGTCTGCGGTGATGAGTCTCAGTTGTTGGTAATGGTTTTTCTGATCTAAAGTGGGAGACAAGGGTACTGTCATCTGCAAAACTGTAAACAGGATTATTCGTTTCGATCAGCAGGTCATTAATATAGATGAGGAACAGAGTTGGTGAAAGTATTGCGCCCTGAGGCACGCCCGCGTTGATGGTGAATGTGTCCAAGATGTGTCCATCGACTGCAACGTTTAGGGATCGGTTCTTAAGAAAACTGGCCAGCCAGATGCACAGAGAGGCGGGCAGTCCCAAGGACGGCAGTTTGTTAAGCAGTCCGTCATGCCAAACTCTATCGAATGCCTTTGAAATATCCAACGCAATCGCTCGAGACTCTCCGTAGTTTTCAATTGCCCTACTTCATATATGAGTGACATAGGCCAAAATATCTCCTGTCGATCTCTCTTTGCGAAAGCCGTATTGATTATCGCTGATTATTCTGTTGTTCTCGAGGTATCTGAGTAGTTGCTGATTGACTACACGTTCCATGACTTTGGAGATTATTGGAAGCAAGGCAATTGGGCGATAGTTTGCGGGCGTGGTTTTCTTACCTTTTTTTGGAACAGGTTGCACTCGAGCGACTTTCCAAGAGGATGGGTAAATCCCTTTTCTGTAAGAAAGAGAAAAAAGCCTGGAAAAACGGGTGTTAGTTCGTTGGCGCAATTCTTTAGCACGATGGCAGGTATTCCGTCCGGTCTTGATGCCTTTTGCGTACCTATCTAGTTCTTCAAGGATTTTGCGAATATCACGGTGAGAAAACTTGACTTCTGCCATGGTAGTGTTGATGTTCGGTATGGTGGGGAGAGTCTTGCCTTGGGGCACGTCTAAGCTAGAGTGCGATGGAAACATTTTGGCGAGCATGTTTGCTTTTTCCTTGGCTGTAGTCGCCGTGATGCCACGTTCGTCCGTCAAAGCCGGGAGAGACGTTTTTGTAAAGTTGTTACTTACTGCCTTTGCTACCGACCAGACATTCCCGGAACCACTGGGGTATTGCAAAAGTTTATTCCTGATCCTTTGATTGTGTTTGTCCTTAGTTTCTTCGATCACACGCTTGCACTCGTTTCTCGCTTCGATAAAATAATTGCGATTTTCAGCGGTCTGATTTTGCTGCCAAAGTTGAGTAAGCCCGCAGCTGATGGCAAATGCTTCAGCTTTTCTACCTTCGTTGTCGGTCTTGTTGTGATGTTTGAGCCAGTTGGTGTTGTGGGCATTGAAGTCTCCCAGAACGATTATTTCAGAGCTGGGGTGATCGACCTGTATTGAGTCAAAAGTGATAGCTACTGTTGTGAAAAAGCTTTGGTAGGCTCTATCGCTCAGACGGCGATAGAGACAACATATAAACTTGGTTAATCCCTTGGCGGTGAACTTGAGCCACATGACGTCAAGGTTGTTCGGTTCAAGTGTTTCCTCGCGGTGACATGAAAGGTCGCTTCGGACAAAAAGGCATATTTCGAACTTATATCTAAATCGGGAATGTAAGTCGTAACCAGGATAGAGGTAGTTCACTGTTGTTGTTGTAGAACATACTTGTGTTTCTGTAAGGGCTAATATGTGTGGTCTATTTGCTTGTAGATGTTGGTGTTCCGAATTTATGTTTGTATTTAGGCCTCTTATGTTGCAGAAATCTATTCTAAATTGGTTCGGTATCTTTGCTGTCTGTGAAATGCGAAACGAAGGGCTCCCAGGGCCACCCAGCGCCCGGAGATCCGAATGGCCGGGGAGTTTACTTCCGGAATATTTTGATTCTGGAAGCACCATCATGTCCATATATTCCTACTGTGGAACCCGGTACCACCAGCGCGGAAGCGGAACGTGATTTGGGAAAACCACTTAGCGCTTCCCAATTCTGGTGGGGTGGTCTTTCACCGGACGATGCGAGTAGGCTTAGGCATCTACCACCTAGGGCTCAGACTCATTGCTTTGGCGGTCCCTAGTCTGACAGGGGTAAAAATGAGGTTTGTTGGGTCACTCCCCAGTGATCAGCTCCAGACTTTGT
Source organism: Pissodes strobi (assembly GCA_016904865.1). Lineage (NCBI taxonomy): Eukaryota > Metazoa > Arthropoda > Insecta > Coleoptera > Curculionidae > Pissodes > Pissodes strobi. Next base: position 66,376 of record MU186563.1, on the reverse strand, counting down.
ACTTTGGTGTTCTCCAGCCTATCATTGCTTTGGATAAAAAAAGGCCTTCATCATTTTGTCAAGTATGCTAATTCATTATTTCTTTACACCAATTATTTTATTTATTTATTATTTTATCGCATTGTGGTTTTGAGTGGACAGATTGAATAGTTAAATAAATCAAATAAAATGTCTGCAGAAAACTATTTCTTATAAGAACTGATATTTTGAGCTGAAAAGCACTAATGAAGTATATAACCTAAATAAACCTAAATAATGTGTACCTACCGTCATTTCAAGTGAAGTCGGACGTTTTTTGCAGTTTTTTTTGTTAATGAGAAGTACAATTTGGAAAAAAATAATTAAAAATCTTCCATGTCTCTTTTGTCAAATTCTATACTAAATGCAATGCAAGTTTTACACCCACCAACAGCTTGTGTCTGGCGGGTGTTTCTGTTTGTCACAGCTCTGGGGAATCATAAGTGCCAGCTTGTTCAGATACCTTCCGTAGTCGTGTCGATAGTAAAGCCATTTTACAATAAAATGGTAAAGCTAAAGAGATAGGTCCGCCACTTTTATTCGATGCTCAAGACTATCAAGATTAGCCAACTCTGGGTCATCCACAAGACGGACTACTCTCCTCTGTATAGAGTCCAATATCTTGAGCAAGTGCACACATGGGAACAGTATTCCAGAGTTGGTCTTATCTGGGCTTTATAGAGCAGTAAGAGCTGATAAGATGTATACAACTATTTTGCTCTATAGAGTACTCCTAGCTTTTGTGCTACTCCCTTGGTAATTTTGGTGATGTGATTACGCCAAAACATGTTGTTTGCCAGAGTCAGTGTTTGTCCTGTCATTGATAAGTCAGGTCCTGCGGTGTTTGCTTTTTTTGAGAAGGCAGTTGCTTGAGTCTTTCCGACGTTAAACTAGGCATTGCTCTCCTCACCCCATTCCACGATGGCGTTCATATCCTCATTGATAGCTGCAATCTGATTTTCTCGCTCTCGTTGGGAACGAGCAGCGGTCATTGGAGTCCGCTATATGAATGAGGATATAAGAGTGCTATCGTCTGCAATGCTGTAAATAGAATTGTTTCTCCTGTCTAAGAGATCGTTGATATAGAGCATCAGCATTTTGTGAGATATAATATACACCCTTGAAGAATTCCGGCATTAGATGCCCATTAATACCAACGCAGATGCTTTGATGGCATAAGAAATTGGAAAGCCATAGAAGCAGTGTTGGTGGTAGTCCATATGCTGTCAGTTTGCTTAACCATCCGTGATGCCACACCCTATCAAATGCTTTGGATATGTCGAGAGCCACTGCACGAGATTCGCCGGAACTCTCGATGGATTTGGCAGTAGATAGGCTGTGCTTGCAGAAACTGTAATGGCGATAGCTTATGATGTCTGCCGATTCGAGATATTTAAAGAGCTGTTCGTTGATCAGTTTCTCCATGACTTTGGACTTCTGCCGCTCCGTGCAGACGTACGAGAAATGACATGGAACTTTTCGTTGACGAACAAGCGCGAATTCTGGTAATATGTTAACTTCTGCAGCTAGTGACTCAGCTTCTTTGATAAATACATCAACATTTTCATGAGTCTTTTTTTTCATCGAGACAGTTAATTAAATTTTTGAGGTGAAACTTCTTTAGCGAGGGTAAAGTCAGAAAAAATGAATGAGACGCTTATAAGCATGTTCCAGCATGGCTAGGGGGTTGAAATTTTCAGAACATGTAGCCAGGGTAAAATAGGGATCCTGGAGGAGAATTGACAGGAGGAAATTTGACAAGCGATAAACGGGTATCGATGGGGGAAGTGGAAATTATACCCACAACCCCACCCCACACCTCACCGGATAAATTAATAAAAAAAAGTTAGAGAAACGCGGTTTTCGACGAAAAAAGTTGAAGGAGTTCAGCTACGAGATCGGGGATGGCAAAAATGGGAAGAAAAAAAATGCTTTATGAAAAAAAAACAAGAATTTTTGAAAAAATGGGAAAAAAACTGTAAAAAACGTAAAAAAAATTTCGGAAAGTTAATAAAAGTGTTATAAAATGAAATAAAAAAATAATAATAAAAAAATATATATTATTGTTCGGTAAGTTAATAAAAGTTATTAAATAAGAAAAAAAATAATAAAAAAAAGAAAAAATTGTTCGGAAAGTTAATAAAAGTATTATAAAACGAAATAAAAAAAAACAATTAATAAACATAAAAAAAAGTAAAAAAACGCGGTTTACGTCAAAAAAAAGTTGAAAAAAAAGGGAAAAAAAATAAAAATATGTCGAAACCAGTAGCAAAAATTGAAAATAAAGGTTAAAAAGAAATTAAAACTCAATTCCTAATATTTCTTTCAGAACTTTCACTTCAGTTGTGTGCTTGTAAAGGTGAGGCACATAATTTTTTTTGAAGCATTTACACAATCGCAAAGATTAAAGTATCAAATTCACCTGTTAAATAGATACGTTGACAACAACTTCGCCTTCGTGTATCGTAAAATTAGAAAAAGCCCGCAACCCGGCCGTATTTATTTATGCAACGATAAAGCTACAATTTTCGAGACTGGCGAAAGGAATTTCCGCGAATGAACCTCAGTCTCATCCCCTCATCACGGGTCCGACAGCCGAAGTTGCCACGTCAAATAATTATATTTCATTAAACCTGAAATGCTACTGTATTTTATTGTGTTATATTTTTTAATGAAACATATAGACACTGTAGAGTGCACCGTGCTGCACACCCCCGTCACAAGAATAATTTTTATTCTTGTGTCCCCGTCATGAACGGCGCTGACTTTGGGCATGATTGGAAGGAACTAAGGCAATTGGATGGTAGTTATTTGGAATCGTCTTTTTACCATTCTTCGGGATTAGTTGCACCTGAACGCATTTCCAGCTAGAAGGAAAGCATGCAGTTCTGTATGATAAAGAGAAAAGCTTGCAAAGTGGAGCTGATAATTCAGCAGCAAATTTCTTACTCTTGTAGGAACGCCTTTCGGTTCTGTGGCCTTGTTAGTGTTTAGGCTTTTGAGCATTCGTTTCACTTCGCGTTGACGAAATACCAGACCTGACATTGCATTGAGAAATTCACTTTCGGGATATTTAGGAGAATCTTTCCTTAAGGATCTAAGGAAATACTCCTTCAACTATCCCGAGAGTGAATTCCTCAATGCACCAGCATCACTTCTTTTTTTTTGTGTTCTAAAATGGGCTTTTGCGTAATAATAAAAGGTTTTCTTGTAAGTAAAGCTGTTTCCTCTACAGCTTTTTTAAGGCACAAATTACCGCGCTCCATATTAAGGTTAGAAACAGGTTCTTAGTAATTTCTTTAGCATTTGTTGATAGATGCACTTTTCGATTTGTTTCACTTTCATAAATATCACTAGAGCTCCACCTTCAAGGACCCCACATTTTAAAATAATTATTATTATATACGGTAGCAAATGAAATACGAAATAACCACACTATGAATAATGGCACAATTTAAACTGGCTATTTAGGTTCATTTTAATTGTCATATCTAAAATTTTACCTGAATTTTCAAAGTAATGCTGGCCTGTGCGGATAAGTGTCATCATCCCCTCCCTTAAATTTATACCTTCCCAAAAATTTTTTGTCGGTTTCTAATATTTCTGAATAAACTTTATGTCCGCGTATTAACGAGGGATTTTTTAACAAGCTGAAACTTGTACAACCGTAGGTACTTGAAACTCAAATGGGTCAAGAGCGCTTAAGAAATTTAGCCATAATCCCATGTCGATTAATTGAATCTGAAACGACAGAAAAATAATAACGAAGATATTATAGATAAATTTGCTATGGAAAAAAGCAGAAAAGTTGCATTTTGTGCATTACAATAATTTTTGAAAATTTCTGAACATGTTTGCAATTGGTGCAATAAAATAATAAATGCAAGAGTGAAAAGTGTTTGGCTTATCTCTCATAATTAGGTGAAGATGTGATATGTTGATTGATGAAACCAGTAAAATCCATTACCATAAACCTAAAGAATATGTATGACTTTCTTTGAAAGGGTAGGAGGGTGGGGTGGGATATCTGAAGCATTACGAGATATTTGTGCACCATTTTTACATTTTACATTTAATTATCGCAAAAGCGTCAATTTAAATTTTATGTGCTTTAGAGGGTAACGAGATACAGATTCTTAAAAAGGTTTCAATAATAACATCTGGTTACTTAACTAATTTAAATTTCTCATATATATTATAGCCTTTTGTTTGGTGTATATTCAGTCACCATGCGGCTGGTTAAATAAAAAATTATTGTTAATCAAACTGTGGAAAAGTATTAACCTTCATGCTTGACAAATTTTATTGATAATTGTAGGCTAAGTAGTAAGTTGACATGCGCTATGCACATGATTTTTTTACTATTTTAAGTCTCACGTATCGGTGCTTTAGGTAACTTAAACACTCACCATTTTGTCAAGTATGCTATATCGTGTTTCTTTTTATGATTTAATTTTTTTTTCAACGTACGGTCATGAGCAATCTCTTGCACCAAAATTACATTTGTAATTCAAAAAAATACGAAACCGTGTACTTCAGTCTTGGGCGTACCTCACCCTCAACAAAACCTTGAGCTATTATTTTATCCTATTGTGGTTTTGTAGACAGATTGAATACCCGATCTCAAGTTTAAAGAAAAACTATTCCTTATAAAAAAACTGGTATTTTGACCTTAAAAGCACTAATGAAGTATAATATAATAATCTAAATAAACCTAAGTAATGAATGTATACTCGGGGGGTAGCAAGTAAGAATTTTACACGATCCCGGTGTAAATAGTCCTACCACAGGGAGTGGCGACCCTGCCTGAAGCGAGCACTTGTTTTTCCTCCCCTCCAGACTACGAGGGGAAAACTTGTCCTAAACGTCTTATCCCTTCCGTATCAACCCTACCCCGCACGGGCCAGCGTGGTAAGGCAAATGGCTAAAACCACCGTAATGATAGTACATCAGAACACACGGCCCTCAGGAAGGACCAGGAAGCGAGCAGAGGGTGCGAAGAATCTCCGGTACAGGATAGATAAATACTAGAACGTTGTCAAAAATCCAGAAACTTCAAGAACTCGAGGAAGAACTCTCCCATATCAAATGGGATATACTAGGAAAAAGTGAACATAAAAGAACCGATGAGGAACAACTAACACTTAATTTTCTACACTTCAGAGGAGGCCAACACATAAACGAAGGAGGAGTCGGGTTCCTAGTACACAAAAAGCATATACAAAGCGTTACCAAGATCCACAGTATCAGTAATAGAGTAATGTACCTCATATACAAACTAAACACTAGATACTCGTTAAAAATTATCCAAGTATACGCACCTACATCCACACACTCGGACGCTGAGTATTCTATGATGATATAAATACCGCAATACAGCAAGAACCCACCCACCACAGCATGCTAATAGGGGACTTCAACGCTAAATTGGGGCATAAAGAAGACGAAACCGAAACATCGTTGGGAACCCACGGATTCGGAGTAAGGAATGAGAGAGGTCAAATGCTTCTGGAATTTCTCCTACAACACAACCTATTTGCAATGAACAGCTTCTATCGCAAAACGAAAATGGACCTGGGCCAGCCCCGACGCGACGGTTCTACAAAAAATGAAATCGACTTTATTATCATATCTAACAGAAAGGAAATAGTGCGGGATGTAACTGTGCTGAATAAGTTCTCAATAGGCAGCGACCACCGGCTGGTCCGATCCAAAATCTCAATTAATATCAAGAATGAGCGGTGAAAGCTTATTAAACAACCAACATCCAGGAAATGGAGACTGCTTAGAGATGAAACCCAGTATCAGCATATAATAAAATCACAGCTAGCACATATGGAAACTGTTTTAGACCCGAATATAGAAGACCTGAACGCACTTATTACAAATTCTATAAAAACCGCAGTAAAAGAATGCCAGACACAAAGCATCCATCGAAACAAAAACTCAGTACAAGCACTAAACAACTAATGGAAAGGAGAAGAAATCTGACAAATAAACATACAACAAACGCAACAGAATTAAGACGCCTAAATAGAGAAATATCCAAGGCAGTGCGAAGGGATAGAAGAACATACAACACAAATGAAATCTTAAGGGTAATTGAGCAAAATAAGGGCATGCAATCACTACGGAAGCCATTCTCCGAAGGCAGGAAAAACATCTCCAAGCTAGCAAAACAGAGTGGCCAAATAACAACAAATAAAATGGAAATATTAAAGGTTGTAGAAGACTTCTACGCGACACTATATAGGGATAAAAATGCAGTGAGCTTGGACAGCAACATAAATAAAGTGCAAAATCAAGGGTCCGAGGATATTCCAAATATTACCCTAAACGAAATAAGAGGGGCACTAAGAGATATGAAAAACAATAAAGCAATTGGCGACGACGGCGTAGCAGTCGAGTCCCTAAAAGCCGGCGGAACTACTTTATGCAAGCTATTTGATGTTTGCCTACAAACTGGGACAACACCTTCCCAATGGGATCGGGCAATAATTATAATACTGCATAAGAAAGGAGATATCACCAACCTGCAAAATCACAGGTGATTCCCAAGACTTTGATATCGCACGAGATGTACGCCAAGGAGACGTCATATCACCAAAGTTATTCACAACCCTCCTAGAATATATGTTCAAACAGGCCAACTTTGGTGACATGGGCATAAACGTAGATGGCGAAAAACTAAACCATCTGAGATTCGCCGACGATATATTACTTATCGCAGAGGGTATGGACGAAGCAAAACAAATGCTTCGGAGGCTCAAGGAAGCATCTAACTCTGTTGGACTCAAAATCAACACCAACAAAACTCAATACATGACAAATCTTGTTATGAGTGAGGCAATCAAGATAGGCGGCGTAAGCATAGAGCAAGTAAGCTCTTATAAATACCTTGGTCACGAAATCTCCATTGGTAGAGACAACCAAACACGCGAAATATCGAGAGGAATAGGCCTAACATGGGCGGCCTTTGGAAAGCTGCGCAATATCTTTAAGTCAGACATTCCAATTTGCCGAAAAAGAAAAGTATTCGATCAGTGCGTGTTGCCTGTGCTTACATACGGGGCTGAAACACTTACCCTCACAAAGAACACTACAAATAGAATAAGTATCACACAGAGGAAAATGGAGAGGTTGATGTTAGGTATATCGCTAAGAGACAGGATCCCAAATATAATATTAAGGGAGAGATCTGGAGTGACGGACCGGACGCGGTTACCCGTATAACAACCTTAAAATGGAACTGGGCCGGTCATGTGGCGCGAATTTCGGACAATCGCTGGACAAAGAGGGTACTTGAGTGGAGACCGCGCCCAGAACCATACAGAAGTAGAGGCCGTCCACCAACGAGATGGACCGACGACATTAAAGGGATAAAGACAAACTGGATAGAGGCAGCACAGGATCGGCAAGGATGGAGAAGGCTACGGGAGACCTATGTCCAGCAGTGGACGCGATTGGTCGATTGATGATGATGATGATGATGAATGTATACTCTGGTACCTATTAGAGACATATGTTTTTATGGTACTAATTCATTTACTGCTTAATTTCATTATAAATACCTAAAAACTAATCAGTATTATCTATATAGTGAATATCCGTTAATGAATGGTACACAATAAATATAAATTTCTTACGTAAAAATATAGGGATCTACCCAAATTTATCTACATTCAAAAGTTGATTATAACCGAGGTACACGGTGTCCAGTTACAATTTTATTTTCGAGGTAAAAACTTCATGAGGCGCGTTCGGCAATTCCTTTTTTATAGTGAATAAGACTGAGCCGTCACGCATGGATATGTGACGCTAATTCGGGTAAAGTTGGCGTCGAGCGGGAAAAACAATCAGCCAAGCGATTTCAAGTACCATAAACTACTGTTTTATAATTATTTCTCTTAAAAATTGCTGCGAATGGAAATTTGGGATTTGGCACGTTTTTAGGCAACACTTATTGACCGCCGACGGTAAATTGGTTTTGGCGATCAGATTTTTGGTCTGCGAGTCAAAACGTCAAATTTGTGATTTTTTTTTAAATTCCGCTTTTATACATGATAATGTGGAAAATATTTAATAATTTTGATGACTTTTTCTGGACACGTACTTTTCACGGTCTTCCGAACCGTATTGAAATTAGCGATAATAGGAAAGGGGCGTGTATATTTCTGAAAACGAAAAACTATCTAAATGTTTCTCTATTATGTTGGGAAATTGAACTTTTCAGAGAAAATGTAAAGACATCGATTTCTAGGTAAAAAAAATTAAAGATTTCAAATTTTTTCACGAAAACATATTTTTTTAGAAACGCCGATTACACGGCAAAAACTCAGACACTTTGATGATGCCTTTTATACAGGGAGAGCTAGTTGAATATAAACTTTTCGTCGTTTCGAGTTTTGGCACCCACTTAATATTTTATTATTGGAAAACCGAATAATCTGAAGCAACCAAACTTTCACAAGTTACAGAAGAAAGATATAGGCAAATCGTTTGAAAAAATTGCATCGATCCGATTGAAAATGTCAAATTTATCGATTTTTTTATTTTCAGTTTGAAAAATCTAATTTATGCGTACGGGTCAGCCAACGCCAACGCATAGCTATTTTCAAGAATTCAGTTTCAAATTGGTAAATCTCGTGATCTCTATTATCACTATAAAAAAGATCTGTAACAATTTTCCGTACAAGATCGAGAAATACGTGAAAACCGAGGTTAAATTGGAAAAAGCAGAAAATTGCACAAAATCCAAAGGTTTCAATATTTTGGCAATCTTATGAGTCTGAATAGAATCATGAGCTTTTGATGCATTATGGGAAATGTGAAGGGATAGTACTCCAATATTTTGATTGACGTTTAGGTTAATTGCAATGCCCCAGTGTCTCTAGGAATCTCTGGTCGGTATATAGCAAAGGCAGTAAGTAATAACTTTACAAAAATGTCTATTCCACCTTTGACAGATGAACGTGGCATCACGGCGACTACAGCCAAGGAAAAAGCACACATGTTCGCCAAAATGTTTCCATCGCACTCGACCTTAGACGTCCCCCATGACAAAGCTCTCCTTACCATATCGAACATCAACACTACCATGGCAGAAGTCAAGTTTCATCACCGTGATATTCGTAAAATCCTTAAAGAACTAGATACTTAAAAGGCATCAGGGTCGGACGAAATACCTGCCATCGTGTTAAAGAACTGCGCCAACGAAATAACACCAGTATTTTCCAGACTTTTTTCTCTGTCTTACCGAAAAGGGATTTTTCCATCTTCTTGGAAAGTCGCTCGAGTGCAACCTGTTCCAAAAAAAGCAAGAAAACCACGCCCTCAAATTATCGCTCAAGTGCCTTGCTTCCCATAATCTCCAAAGTTATGGAGCGTGTATTTAATCAGCAACTACTCAAGTACCTCGAGAAATACAGAATAATCAGAAATAATCAATACGGCTTTCGCAAAGGGAGATCGACAGGAGATATATTGGCCTATGTCACTCATATGGAGTAGAGCAATTGAGAACTACGGAGAGTCTCGAGCGCTTGCGTTGGATATTTCGAAGACATTCAACAGAGCTTGGCATGGCGGATTGCTCAACAAACTGCCGTCCTTCGGACTGCCAGGCTCTATCTGCAGGTGGCTTGCCAATTTCCTTAAGAACCGATCTCTGCACGTTGCAGTTGATGGACATATCTCAGACACATTCACCATTATCGCGGGCGTGCCTCAGGGCGCAATACTTTCACCAACTCTGTTCCTCATCTATATTAATGACCTGCTGACCGGAACGAATAATCCTGTTTACAGTTTTGCAGATTGCAGTTGTCTCCCAATTTAGATCAGAAAAACCTTTACCAACGACTGAGACTTATCACCGCAGACAGCAGCAGATTACAGCAATTAATCAAGACCTGGAGAAAGTTTAAACTTGGGGCGACAGAAATTTGGTCCAGTTCAATGCAGCAAAGACCCAAGCAGCACAGTTTATCAAGAGGGCCAATACGGCGGGCCCTGACATCACTATGGCAGAAACGACCATTTCTTCATCCTCGTCAATCGGACTACTGTGTGTCTCGGTCAATGGCAATATGTCCATGGCAAAGTCAGCCTACCAGAAACTCTTTCGCAACAAAAAACTGTATACACTGCAGCAGTTGCTCGTGCTCTACAAAGCGCAAATAAGACCGTGTTTAGAATATTGCTCACACATCGGGGGTGCCGCATCAAAGCACACCCTAAAGCTGCTGGATTCCATTCAGAAGAGAGCTATGCGTCTCGTCCGCGACTCGGATTTGACCCGGAATTTGGATAGTCTGGAACATCGCAGATATGTTGCCGAGATTTCCTTGCTTAACAGATACTTTCACGGCAGGTGTTCCCAGGATTTAGCCCGCCTCATCGCGCCCGTGGCAGCGCCTGTCAGACAGTCACGATAGAGGGCAAGAGCTCACCAGTTCGTCGTACAACTGGAAACACATCGCTTTACAGGAACTCCTTTGTCTGGCGCACTGACTGCATCACTGTGGAACTCACTCCCAGAACATCTGTTTCCCCCTAGTTACAACCTATAACTATTCAAGAACCGTGTCAATCAACATCGTCGCACACACACCGCTCGTCGAGCGTCATAGAATCTTCCTTTGACGTGTGTGTGCTCCTGAGATAAAAAAATATGTAAATGTATGCATTTTGATGGGGAGTGGATGCTGCTTCTCACTCTAACACAAAGGGGGACATAACACTTGGGTTATGTCTTAGAACCGCGTAACTGGTTCTGGTTAAATGTTCGAAGGGCCACAGCCATAGGCTGAATTTATTGTTTCAGGAAAAGTTACATTAACCCACATTAAACACAAATGTTCAAATTTGAGTAATTTTAATGTTAATTAATAAAAACGAAATGTCTATGTACAAAAGAAAATTTAAATATTGGTATGAACTAGTCAAATGTTTGTACTTAAACCTACTCTTCGTCCGACACACTTAGTGTCAAATATCCACACCAATGCGTTAAATCTAAATTAAAAAAAACAACCGTAAATTAATCAGTCTGATCACTACGCGTTTGTCTTCACACTTCTTACTAACTATAACAAATAACCATCTAGAGAACTGCTTCTAAGTGGTCAAAATACACTTTGACTTCCAAAACTTCTTCCAACTTTCGCGATAACATTTAATTAAAAAGAGAGCAATACAAAAAGGGCAGAGAGCACTTCAATAGAGTAATTTAGGGCTTCAGAGATGCAACTTTAGAGCGTAATATCAGAGCAGAGCAACAAAAGGCTCAAAGGCCATTTTGTTATTATCGCATTATTAAAAAAAGGGCAGAGCAACTACAGGCTCGAAAGCCAGTAGACCTTACGTGACTTCTACTAACTTCTGACTAACTTAAATTTTTTGTTCTTTTTCTCTTCCCACGCACTTCTTTCGAATGCATAAAGAACCATTAATACATCAACACATTATAGAGATTAGAAAATGCAACAGAAACAGCCTGAAATTCGAGCACGGTCAAAATGACCTGTCAGGCTTCAGATAAACGTTAATAAATAAGAGTTTTTATAGCTTTCGTAATACTCGAGAATGTTTTTTAGGGCAAAATAATTTTCAAGAGCATTACTAAATAAAATTGGTGTGACTTTTCACAACACATTTAATTGCCTAAAATCTCATTGAAACCACTTTAGCTTACCGATACCTGTAGTTTTTGTGATAATTAAGAAGATTTATTTGCACGAATTCTGATCTTCAATGGTTTGAAGAAGACGGGCCTGGATTAGATAACTTCGAAATTTTTCAAGCGACAAGCAGTGGTTTCCACAGATTTTATGGGAGATTTCGAGGCAAAATTTTACTTTAATCATGCCATTTGTCTTTTTGTTCTTGAAAAATTTTCTGATGCCGGTCCTGTTCTGTTTGCCTCTCAGTGTTTAGATTTTGCATGAAATCGGCCAACAATTTATTTATTTATTTACTCCATTTCTGCCATTTGTTGCCCTGTATTGACTATAGAATGTTTTACTATTTTAAACAAATACTCTCTTTATTCTTCATTGTATTTAATTAAACACACTAAACTACTGTTATAACTTTACAACTAATAGTTCTTTACAATTCAACACTCAATGATTAACTAACTCAACACGCGTTCTGCCTGCTATTTATATACAATCTTTCGCGATTACTCCGGACGAAGCGAGGCCTCGCTATTATTCTTGACCAGGTATCGGGAGTTCGGGAGAATTTCACACTTCTTGAATCTTCGCGGCCGGCAATGACTCATGCGTAGACGCGACAAGCCTAGTTCTATAGGGTAGCACAAAAACATTCGGATGACTGCTAGCCGTGACACCATTACTCACGTTCCTGAGACTCACCTAATATTAAATATTAACTTTTAGTTGAGGTAAGCACATTGATATTGTCAAAAACGGATAGTCAGAACTTTACAACGAGACATGGATACAAATTGCAGGATTTAGATCGAAATTAATTGAAGAAATATTACTATACTATATACTATGACAATATATAATGATAGCATTCTTATGCGTGCCTTATTTAGAAAATTTTATTAAAATATCTAAATGATGCTCGTTTCGAAAACTATATAGGCACAATATTAATTGACACACTAATTTAGGCACTTCATAAATTGCTATCTGGAGTTCTTTGTATGTGCCGCTTCTGGCTATAATATAGTATATTACACCATTTTATAATAAAAGACCACTCAAGTCGCCGCTGTCGCCGCCCCCACCGCCAGGAAGCCAGCAGTATTGCCTCCGAGCAACTAAGGACAGGATGACATCCAGACTCTATTCAAGGAAATTGAGGACTTCAACCGGCTATTCAAGATAAGGGAGCTGATCACAAAAATCAAGGCACTGAAGGCTAAGCTTTCAGCGGCCCAAAACGAGTGGGAATTCATGCAAGTACTGATGTTCTATAGAGCATCGTAAAGGACCAGTCAGCTCAGATAACTCGTTGCCAGGACTACGCCAGATATATTGAGTGTCATTGTCAATGAAACCAAGACAAAGGATCACCCGCCATCAGGCATCATAGGATACGAGATGATCTACAAGAATCGACCAAACCAGGTGCCGTATGAAGGAGTGGCCCTATATATAAAGAGGAGCATCCAATTTAAAGAACATGCAACAGACACGCACAGTATAGAGACAGTGACGATAACAACGAACAACCTGAAGATCATCTCAGCGTACAACAAGCCGAATCAAGCCCTCGACGAAAACGAACTGGAAAGACTGCTCAACCATCCCAAGACGCTGCTTATAGGGGATCTAAATGCCAAGCACACCTCGTGGAACAACAACAGGACAGGAACGCGACTGAGGAACTGGATCGACAGAAACAACGATTGCGCAATACCACGTAGTCGACGCCACGCTGGACATAGGAATAGCAAGGTGTATCCACGCCACAGCGACCACCATGACGGAACTGCAGTGTGATCACCTGCCAGTAATCTTCAAAACGATGGACCAGCCAGTCCTCGCAGCCCCTAGGATCACGTACAACTACAGGCACGCCGACTGAACAAACTTCAGCAGAAAAATCAACGCGGAGTTAAGGATAACTCGCGACCTGGGTACCCCTGCAAAGATAGAGGAAGCTATAGAAGTCATGACCAGGATAATAAGCGTCGCAAAGGAACACAACATCCCCAGGAACACGGACCTGAAGCAAGGCAAGCCGCCCTTACATATTCAGGAACGGATCGCGAGAAGGGATCATCTACGCAGGACATATCAAAACACACGTGACCCGAACGACAGAACAGCTTATCTGGTAGAATGCGAACGTACCAGAGCCATGCTGAATTCATACAACAACGAGGCCTGGAACAACAGAATCACAGCCGCTAGCCGTGAAAACAACATATGGAAGCACATCAAGAAAATGAAGAGCAGCAAAAGCCCCTGGACAATCCCACCTCTCAAAGTGACGAGAGACGGCGTAGAACACATCATCGTAGACAGGACAGAGAAGGCGGAGGCGTTCATGGAATACTTCGCCAATATCAGCAGCCTGACAGAGAATCTATAAGACGACAGGACAAGAAGAAGAGTCCAGAGGACAACGGACGAAATCGAAGCGTTGCCGCTGCAGGACAGGAACAAGATAATCAGGAGCCCCAGGGAGCTAAGGTGGGTAATAAGTAAAGCCAGACGAGATTAGAATAATGATACCGCTACTCTCAAAGCGCCAGGACCGGATAGAATAGTCACGAAGGAGGCCAAGTTCCTGCCAAATAAAGCCCTTGTCCAGCTAACATACATCATCAATGCCTCCATCCGACTACACTACTTCCCGAGGACATGAAAAACAGCCAGGATGATCATCATCGCCAAACCAGGAAAGGACAGGAGCCAAACCTAATCATACAGGCCAATTTCCCTGTTACCTACCCTCGGAAAAGTCTTCGAAAGAGTGCTCAACAAAAGAACCAACACGGAGCTCCAAACACTAGGATCCATCATACCAGAACAAATCGGATTCCAGCGAGGAAAATCGACAATCATGCAGCTTGCGAGGATACTGAACCAGGCATTGATAGGAAACATCACCAAGAAAACGACAACAGCAGCACTTCTGGGCTAAGAAAAGGCGTACGACACTGTATGGAGAGAGACCATGGCTACCAAAATGCACGATTCAGGAATCACGCCGGCAATCACGAAGATCGTCATGAGCTATATAAAGGACAGGACAACAACAACACTGATCAACGAGACAGAATCAAGGACAAGAACAATAAGGCAATGGCTCCCCCAAGGAAACGTGATATCGTCGACGCTGTGTATCAGTCTACACATCATCAACGCAGCAGGTGGTAGCAATACAGGGAATAGAACAGCACATCAGGCAGATAGCGGATTACTTCAAGAGATGGAAGCTGAAGATAATGAGGCTGAAACGCAACTCATCAATTTCTATCAGAAGCGCAAGAGAGAAAAGACACACATTACGCTCAATGGGACACGGACACCGTCAACTGACCAAGAAGCTGATGATCAAGGACCATATACAGGGCACCAGGTGAAGAGGAGGAATAGCAGCCAGCGCATTGTTCCCATACATCACGCCACAGTCAAGACTGGACAAGAACATCAAGCTCAGCCTGTACAATACCTACGTCAGGCCAATAATCATGTACGCCGCGCCGGTTTGGAGCTTCGCAGCGAAAACCAACAAGCAGGAGTTACATACGCTGGATCGGACACTGCTATGCATAATCATAAACTACAGATGGGATGATTTCAAGACGACGAGACAACTAAGCAGAGAAGCCGGGACAAGATCGCTAGGACAGAGACTACAGGGGTCAACGACGAAATTCTTCAGGTACACGATGAGGACGCAGGAAATAACCAGGGTCCTACTCGTTGCTCCAGATTTTCAGAACAAGGAATAGGTCGCTAGAGCGCACCCTCCTTTTTCCCCCGCCCCACCAGGAAGGACTGCATGAAGCCGAAAAACATTAAAAAGTGGAGTGTCAAAATAATTATTTAGTATTAAAATATCATGTCATTTATTTAGTTATCTTAGGTTTAGGTGGACGCTTGTTAGGTACCACCTTAGTTGGTAGTAGGTACCTATATAGGTATTTATTTGTAAGTATGTATGTATTGTTAGGTTTGTATTAGTTTTAGGTCAAATATCAAGTATCGTAAGGCAATTCTTTATAAATAGCTAAATAAATATGTTACTATACGTATCAAGGGATGCATTCCATCACTAGATTTCAAACAAGAAGGTTTTTAGCACTAGGCGATAGCTGATTGCGGAATTTCTCTCAGGTTCAAAAGGTACTTGTTTGTACACGAGAATAATGTACCCAATTTTTGCTATGACCACCTGTAAAAATGTGAAAAAAAATCACTCTTTAGATTCATAAGAAATCGATTAATAATACATATTAGTGTTGAAATATTTTTCAACATGCGTGTGATATAAGGCAAGCTAACTGTGTGTTTATCATTTTCGTGCTCTTATATTATCTTACAAATTTTTCGGTATCGACCATTTAAAAAAGTATAATTTTGATAAAATGGCGAATGCGCTGCGCACCTCTTTGAACAGATTTTTAAATTCCCACTTGAATCAGAATGGCGATTCAGGACCGCCCTTGTCGGGCCTTCCCTTATTACTCTTATTAGATCGGTGGGCAATAGGTGTTTTAGTCCGACACTGGCGACATTTACTAAGTATAACTTCTATATTTATGTAAAAAAGAATAGAGAATAGATAATAAATAAACGTAGATTAACGTGAGAAAAGTCATGAGGTTGTAAAGACGCACTAAATTACGTAGGTGGTATGCTCTGGTTTTAACAGCAAATCTTTGATCTTCAAAATATGTTGCAGTAGTTAAAGTTTAAAAAAATACATATTTAAGAAATGCAAAAATTTAATTGTAATTTTGACACCCTGTCTCTTGGTTATTATAATTTTTTGAACATAGACATAAATATTTATGTTTGGTTAAATCCTACTTCAGATTTTATTGTGTACCATCAATTAATACGACGTCCCTTGCAAGATAGTTTTTAATATGTAGAAATTAATACCTTCATGTGCTTATTATCTTATTTTCAAGTTTTAAATAATGCCG
This sequence comes from Pissodes strobi, assembly GCA_016904865.1. Classification (NCBI taxonomy): domain Eukaryota; kingdom Metazoa; phylum Arthropoda; class Insecta; order Coleoptera; family Curculionidae; genus Pissodes; species Pissodes strobi. The sequence continues at coordinate 49,713 of MU186563.1, read as the reverse complement.
ATAAGCAATCAATATCACTATTTTTTTTCCTATTCTGTTTATAAAACCATATATAATTTTTAAGTCTAGCATTATATATTTGTTTCAGGATATGCAATATATCCATTTCGTATCATCGTATCAATATGATTTCATTGCCCTATAATATGTTTTGAACATTTCCGCAACATTATCGATATTATTTTTAAAAATATCCCTGTAAACTAAATAAAATGCAACAATAGTAATGTGACATTAATTTTTTATTAAAAAACATTCCTAATTAATTTGTCTTTTTATATAAAAAAAAGGAACATAATTGTAGTTTGTACATAAAACGTACAAATAATACTGATTTTGAATTTAAAAACATGGTCTACTTAACCTAAGCAATAAATAATTTTCCTAATATCTAATATTTCGGTTTCGCCTACTTAAAAATAAATAAATAAATAAATAAACAATTTTTACAAACTGAGAGCACACAATTTACATGCAAGGTAATACAAATGTAACGTCGTACATGCCATTGTGAATACATTCCCTATTGCTATTGACATATGGACTTTTCGGAAAGCTTTATGGATTTTTACATAATGTGGGCACTTAAGAAGCTTGCCAGGTTCCAGTTTTCCAACTTCTAAGCCTACTCCTGCCTCCTTTTCGATTTTGAGTTTGGTGGAAAACAAAGCAAGAAGTGGGGGTGTCAAGTAGAGGAATATTACAAGTTCAGTAAGAAAGCAAAGTGACATTGCAAACGCCTGTAACAAAAGAAAAAGTTCATTAGCATTATTCCAAATTTTATAATGTATCAATTACAAATCTAATATGTATTTTCTGATACTAATTAAACAAAAATTTCATAAGAATTTGTTATATATAAAATATTTTTACCTGAACTCCAATTTCGACTGTTCTCAATTCATTGTTCTTGACTCTCAAGAAGATGGCTAAAGTAATAAGGCTGAGGAAGGCATTTAGCAGGAAGTATTTCGGAAAAAGCACTTTCTGGACGCTGCCAAAAGTGTGTCGTGGTAACGAGAAGTACAGAGCCAATCCGGAAACAAACGTCATCCAAATTTGGGCACCAAAGTGGGCACTGAATGAACCTAGGTAGAGAAGCATCCATAGTGGTGATAAGGTTGCTACAGCCGATCTGTTTGAGTTGCACAGGAATGCTATGCAAATGACTGCAAGTGATGTAACTAAATGTGCTGGTTGAGTAGTGTGGCACAATATTCTGAAACAAAATTTAAAAAAGGTGAGACGTGAGCTTCGGCACGTATTTTGGAGATATTTATCTTTAAATCAAGTTTTTTGGACTTAAGATTAATTTATTTTATTATTTTAGTATATATCGATTAGAGTGCTGATATTATTGCTGCAGATGAAACGAAATAAATAAAGTAACAATCGTATTATAAATAACTCAAGATTTGTCGATTGAGGCATAAAAATGCTAGGGCCAATAAATGTACGTAAATGCACAAAGTCTAAAATGTATATCGATTATGAGCCACCATATATTAATACATGCAGACGTCAATTGATAACAAGTAGGTACTATTGTTTGTGTTTTTTCATTTTATTTTTCGTTGAGTACGTACTTCGGGCGCACATACAATAATTGAATTACGTGTATTACAGCTGTTCGGTTTGATTCCATTCTGGCGTCATGATTATGAAATGGTTACAACATTGAGAGCAAAATATCGCGGTACTTAATTTTGTTAACAGGTTTCTTTTCGCCAAGCATAAAAGGCAATAATATTGGCAATGCAATGAAAGGTATTTGAATCATTTCGATTGGTAAAGTACTAGTCGGAAAATATATAACACTACGACACATGATGATGCCAACCATGTTAGCATCATCAGGAAAAAATTGTGTTTTGGCCTTAGATTAGAGTGTTTTCCTATATACTCTAAGGTTTTGGCATTGTAGATAAAGCTGTGTTGTAGCGCAATACCTATACAAATATTTCTAAGTTCTTCTAGTTTGAAGCAGGGAAAGCTGTGAGGTTGATCAACCCTATCCTACGAAATGCATTTTTTACTAAAACGTTATTTATATTACGATTGTATGGCTTCCTTTTGAACAAAATGTGATAACGCAGAAACATTTGCCAAAAACATCAAATTACTACGAAATGAGCATAATTATTCGACAAGATAATATCGTCTCATCAGGGAAATATTATTTTTCGAAATAAATTTAGAATTCTAAAAGCAGTACCTAAATGTAAAATGCAACTTGGCGGTAAAAATCTACAGAGTGTCTTGAGAAGATTTTGCTTAACCTATTTGAGGGTACTATACAATCGTTTTTAGATGCGCATAATTAACAGGTATAATAAATTAAGAAATTTATATTTATATTTTCTGAAAAAAAATTGTGAGAAAATTTTTCTCGCAAAAATCAAATAACTGTGGGCATTGCAAACCAAAACTAACCCAATCTATTTGAGCAAAAAGCTATTTCTTCCAGCATTTTATCAACTTTAAATGTTGTCGACCAGTTTTTCGGGCAATAGCCTTTTTAGAGTTTTTGAAACCAAACCACAATCGTTTTTAAATGCGCATCATCAAGAGATAAAATAAATGAAGAAATTTATATTGTGTATATTTTCTGTAAAAATGTTGCCAAAAAAAATTTTCTCGCAAATATCCAATAACCTGTGTGAATTGCAAACCAAAGCTAACCCAATCTATTTGCGCAAAAAGCTTTTTCCTCCAGCATTTTACAAATTTTAAAAAATGTTGTAGACCAGATTTAGAGCTTTTCGGACAACTGATTTTAACGGTTTTTGAATGAATTTCTTATGCCTATATATTAAAGCTCGGAAGGAAATTGTGTAATTTGCTCCAGATAACAAACAAAAATACCTACTTTTTAGTCGTTCATATATAGTTATGGTTTTATATAAATTTATACATACCTATATGCCGTAGTGTCACTAAGAGATTTGAAATAATCGTTCGCACTAAAAAGCGCATCTTTGGTCCATTGGGTCATCACAGCTAAACAATCCTGACTTAATTGAAAATCATCTTTTTGAATCTTTTTCTTTTTTTCTGAAAAAATTGTTTGAATTGCGGGCACATCTTCTAGATTGACGCTCAAAGGAAAATTGACTAACTCGTTGTCACTATTAGGCACTCTTCCTACACACATTTTAATATATTTTTTATATCGCGTATCGAAATAGTCGCAAACGTTCGCTTGAGATCACAGACCTTCAATCGGCAATGAGAGAAGCTTGCTGTATTCGTAACCGTACAGACAGTTAAGTTTCGACAACCTGAGTTGAAATTTAACGTAATATGTTTTATATTCGCTGCTTTCCCCACCATACTAGCGCTACTAGGTAGGAATGGGAGCGCCTATCGATAACGCAATGTATTACAGTATATTTGATTGGTAAATAAGTAGTAGATACTACTTAATATAAACAAATAAATATAAAGGGCTGTTCACTTGAAACAATTAAGAAAAATGTTGGTCATTTTTTAGAAGACGTGTCAGATTAGTTTTTGAATGTTGATGTTACCTAAGCATGCAACTGACCTATAGAAGTGTAGTACAGTACATTTTGCTTTGCGGAAACTCATACTTTCCTGTCAAAAAAATAAAATAGAATTTCACCTGTGTAAAATACTAAAATTTATGACAGTATCAATTAGGTTTTTTTTTTTCATTTTGGGCAGTTGGGTTAGTTTGGGTCAGTTCTGTTTGGTTGTGCGCCCGGAGCGAGCGAAGCGAGCGGAGAGCCATGCATGCGCGAAGTGAAATACTAGTAGAATGATAAGAAATTAATCAACTGCAATGAGGTAGTGGAGCTCTTTTCCTTAACCTCGTTTCACTACTGGGATGTTTATAAAAGTAACACATACTTTTTTACAAAATTCGTCTTTGCAAATTCAATATTTTCTATTTTTATACACTTTTTTACCCTACCCCGCACCGCTATTCACTCCATTGTCCCGCAAGATAGTTGATTACTGTGAGGTTCCCGCAAATAAAAAACGTCTAAAAATGACGTAAACACGCTCAATTTATGTGTTTCTGAGGAAAAAACGGCAAAATCGGTCTGACCCATCTTCTAGAAAATTTCCAAAATTTTAGTCTATGGTAAAATATCCTAAATGATATTTGGATTTTCTCGGTAGTTATTAAATCCCAATTATCGGGACAATATGTTTTAATTTACTGGTAAAATACTACAATTTTATTCAAAGTCTCTAATGGCGATTTATATAAATTAGTTTTGCTTTTCTCATATTTTGTATTTTTTTAAGCATGCTGTATTTGTGTGTCTGAAGTTTTAATTTAAAAGTGTATAACCCAAGTAGTAGTAGTAGTAGTAAGAAGGGTGGGGGGGCCGAAGCCCGGTAAGTAGGCCTATAAGTCCCTTTTCACCATCCCCGATCCGCCCTCCCCTACCTGGCTACTTCCAACACCCGGCCCGCACTGAAACGGCCCGTCACCTTGATAAAGGTGAGGACGTCCTCCCAGTCCAGATCCTTTAGATCTTCCCGAGCAAGTGTTGGTGCTCCCAGTATCTTCCTCCTTAGGCGACTCCACCTATCACAAATTCCTATATAGTGGTATGAGGACTCCTCCCCTGTCCCGCAGTTCAGGCAGAGTGGGCTGTCCCTCACGCCGATAAGGTGCAGATGTCTGTTTAGGCTTCCATGCCCAGTCAGAATACCTACCAAGTTCCTGATGTCCTCTCGGCTCTTTTTTAGCAGTCGCCTTGCTCTGGATCCGTCAGGATTTAGAATCATTTCCTTGGCTTGTCTGCATCCTTCTTTTCCTCTCCAATTGTGCTTTGTCTTGTTCCAGGCCCAGTTATTTAGTTCCTGAGAGATTTGCCTTTTACTTAAGCCCAGACCAGGTTCTGGACCGACGAGGTGGCTCATTGAGCCTTGTCTTGCCAATTCATCGGCCCGTTCGTTGCCCTCGATGCCACTGTGCCCTGGAATCCATCTGAGTCTTACTTCCTTGCGCACAGCCAATCTGTCTAGGGCGTCTCTACATTCCTGAACTAGCTTACAGCTTGCCCTGGGTCTTTGGATCGCCCTGAGAGCGGCTTGACTGTCCGAGTAAATATATATACTCTCTACACCTTCTGTTACTTCCGCCTTGGTTGCTACTTCCAAAATAGCAAACACCTCCGCCTGGAAAACAGTGGCATATCTCCCCAGCGAAGTGCTTTCTCCTGATTTAGTGTTGTCTAGGTATACACCGGCTCCGGATGACTGTGTATTAGCCATCCATGAGCCGTCAGTGTACCATGCGTGTACGCCGCTCGGCGTACGTACCTGGCCTGACAGCCACTCTTCCCTTGATGGAAATTCCACTTGGAAATTCCTTCTCAGTCTTAATATGCCATCTGGAATATTGCCTTTGGTCGCAATGATGGGTAGATCCCTACTCATTTTGGCGGCAATAGTCGTATGGCCTTTCCCTGTGTAGTCCGTTCGCCATAGGCCACTGTCGATCATCCTTTTGTGAGCCGCCATTGCCTCTCTCTCAATCCAGATCGGGAGGTCCGGCAGCCCCAGGATGATGTTCAGTGCTGCTCCGGGAGTTGCTCTCAAAGCTCCGGTAATACCCAAACAAGCCAGCCTTTGCAGTCTGGCCAGTTTCTGGGCATTAGTGGCTCTGGCCACCGCTGGCCACCAGACCACGGATCCGTAGGAAATCCTCGGTCTTATCACAGCAGTGTACAGCCACTGGAGGATGTAAGGTTTTAAACCCCACTTCCTACCTACCGTTCTCCTTAGTTGCCACATAATCGCGGTTGTCTTATTCACCACCTGTTCAACGTGTGCCTTCCACGTCAATTTACTGTCTAAAATAACTCCCAAATATTTGACTTGTTGACTTAGGCTCAGTCTCGTCTGGTAGAGTATGGGATGTATAAAACCTGTTAGATTTCGTTTCCTTGTGAAGAGAATGAGTTCGGTCTTCCCTGGGTTTACTGAGAGACCATTCTCCTCACACCAACCTTGAACTATCCGACACGCCACCTGCATACGCTCGCAGACCGTTCTCACGAACTTGCCCGTGATCATTACTAGCCCGTCGTCAGCATATGCTTGTGCGTAGAATCCCTCAAGATTTAACCTTCTCAGGGGGCTGTCCATCACCAGGCACCACAAATGTGGCGAGAGGCAGCTGCCTTGTGGGCAACCCCCTCTTACCCCGGCTTCGACGCGAACTTCTCCCAGCGTGGCGCTGATCTTTCGGTCTTCCAGTGCCGTTTTTACCCACTTGACCAAATGAACTGGTGCTCTCTTGGCCTGGAGGGCTTGGCAGATAGTTTTCGTTTTAGCCTTATCGAAAGCTCCTTCTACGTCAAAGAAGAGCGCTAGCGCCATTTCTTTGTTTTTTATTGCCTTTTCAGCCCTTCTAACTACAGAATGGAGAGCCGTTTCAGTCGACTTCCCCCTTCTGTAGGCGTACTGATTATCATGTAGAGGAGAATCAGTTAAGATCTCTTCCATGATGAACCTGACAATCATTTTTTCCATTGTCTTCATTAAAAATGAAGTTAGACTTATAGGCCTAAAGGACTTGGGATGGGAATAGTCTCTCTTCCCTGCCTTGGGGATGAAGACGACATCCGCTGCTCTCCAAGCTTGTGGAACGTACCCTAGTGCCATGCTGGCCTCGAATACTCTCTTTAAGTAAGGGAGTAACGCGTCAAGGCCCGCCTGCAGCATCATGGGTATAATTCCATCCGACCCTCCTGCCTTATATGGACTGAACTCCCCCACTGCCCAAGTTATGGATTCCCCAGTCACCACACTGCGGACAAGGTTCCAGTCCATCTCTGGCTCTGGCTCACCTTATTGTCTCGCAAGATAGTTGATTACTGTGAGGTTTCCGCAAATAAAAAATATCTAAAAATTACGTAAACACGCTCAATTTATGTGTTTCTTAGGAAAAAACGGCAAAATCGGTCTGACCCATCTTCTAAAAAATTACCAAAATTTTAGTCTAGGGTAAAATATCTTAAATGTTATTTGGATTTTCTCGGTAGTTATTAAATCCCAATTATCGGGACCATATGTTTTAATTTACTGGTAAAATACTACAATTTTATTCAAAGTCACTAATGGCGATTTATATAAATTAGTTTTGCTTTTCTCATATTTTGTATTTTTTTAAGCATGCTGTATTTGTGTGTCTGAAGTTTTAATTTAAAAGTGTATAACCCAAACTAACCCAAACTAAATTTGGATTTAAAAATTTCGGCAGAATGTACTACAACAAAGTTTATCCACAATACTCAAACAGAATTTTTGCAGTCGACTTAATGAGTATAGTACTTTCCACGTAAAACTCCTCACTCAACCAAACCTTTTTATTAATTTAAACAAATATGCCTCACCTTTATAAGCACACAACTGAAGTGAAACTTCTGAAAGAGATATAAGAAATTGAATTTTCATTTTTTTTAAGCGTTTTTTCTCAACTTTTGCCCCCGGTTTCGACAATTTTTTTCTAGTTTTCCCCTTTGTATTCAACTTTCTTTTCGCCGAGAACCGCGGTTCTCTACTTTTTTATTATTATTTTTTTTATTTCGTTTTAAAACACTTATTAAATTTACGAACAATTTTTTCTTTATTTTAATATATATTTTTTCTTATTTGCTTTTATAGTACTTTTATTAACTTTACGAACAACCTTTTGTTTTTGTTTTTTTTTACTATTTTATTTTCTTATTTCGTTTAATAATACTTTTATTAACTTTCCTAAAATTTTTTTACGTTTTTTCAATTTTTTCCCGTTTTTTCAAAAATGTTTGTTTTTTTTTTCATAAAACAAGTTTTTCTTCTCATTTTTGCCATCCCCGACCTCGTAACTGAACTCCTTCGTCTTTTTTTTCGTCGAAAACCGCGTTTCCCAAACTTTTTTTTAATTTCATTTTATAATAGTTTTGTTAACTCTCCGAACGATTTTTTACGTTTTTCTCAATTAATTAATTTAACATTTTGGGTATCCGGTGAGGTGGGGGGTGGTGTGTAGTTAACCAGTTACCCCCCCCCGCTCGGGGTAGTCGCTTGTCAGATTTTTCGACCTGAGGGTCCGTTGCAGAGATATCGGCAAAAAACGGTTTTTTTCTCCAAAATCCCCTCTTAAATTAGAGCCCCGGTCCCGGTACAACGCAGTTTTATCCACAATACCCAAGCAGCACTTTTGCAGTCGACTTAATGAGTATAGTACTTTCCACGTAAAACTCCTCACTCAACCAAACCTTTTTATTAATTTAAACAAATAGGCCACAGCTTTATAAGCACACAACTGAAGTGAAATTTCTGAAAGGGAAATAAGGAATTGAGTTTTAATTTTTTTGAAACTTTGTTCTCAACTGTTGCCCCGGTTTCGACACTTTTTCTATTTTTTTTCCCTTTGTATTCAATTTTTTTTTCGCCGAGAACCGCGTTTCTCTTCTTTTTTATTATTTCGTTTTATAGGTACTCTTATTAATTTTACAAACCATTTTTTCTTTTTTTTTAATATATTTTTTTCTTATCTGGTTTTATAATACTTTTATTAACTAGCCGATCAACCTTTTGTTTTGTACTAAGTTTTTTCATTTTTTTTAAATTTTTTCAAAATTTTTTGTTTTTTTTTTGTACTAAGTTTTTTCATTTTTTTTCAATTTTTTCAAAATTTTTTGTTTTTTTTTTCTTCTCATTTTTGCCTTCCCTGACCTCGTAGCTGAACTCCTTCGCCTTGTTTTCGCCGAAAACCGCGTTTTTCTAACCTTTTTTTTATTTCGTTTTTTAATAATTTTATGAAGTTTCCGAACAATTTTTTACGTTTTTTTCAATTCTTACCAATTTTTTCGAAAAAATTTGGGTATCCGGATGTAAATCCCCCTCCCCCCCTGGTACTGCGTCATCGCTTGTCAGATTTTCGATCTGAGGCTCCGTTGCGATTTTCCCCAAAACCCCCTTTAAATTAGAGCCCCGGTCCCCCCATATGGTCAAAGATACCATTTCATGAAGCGCACCTACCATAAAAATTTCGACCCCGTAGCTCTTCCCCTTCTCCGGAAATTAATTATTTTAGTTTTTCTCCTCCCTCCACTCCTGGAAGAACGGGAGGGTGGTGGGGGGGGGGGGGGGGGTCAGTTTTCGTTCAGGTTCCTCATTTGACCCCGGCTACATGTCCTGAAAATTTCAACTCTCTAGCTATACTGGAACATGCTTAACTAAAATTCCGTAAAGAAAGGACGGAATTCTTAATTTAATTTACGAGTTTACTTTACGGATTTTTGAATTCCCTAGCAATCCCTAGTCTGTTCATAGAAGTCCGTAAATACGTGCCGAATTCATCAAACTCTGAATTTCAAGTGTTTTTACAAAATCCCGAGGTTTTGCTTTACCGAAATCATCACGTAAGGCAAACACGGAATTCCGAGATGATGAGTATTGATGAGTAAGTTTCTAAGAATTCCAATTAATTTTTTTGCCAGAAATTTCAACTAGAAGAATTCCGCACAGCGAACTTGATCTTTACTTTACGAAATTCCAAGGAATAATATTTCCATAGAGTAAATTTTAAATGTTCAAGTATTAATTGCGAAATTCCTAGTCTGTTCATAAAATTCCTTAATTCAGCGCAAGCTCGGAATTCCGAGATTTAGTTAAGGAATTCACAGACTTATTTACCAAATTACGAGTTTATTGAGGTGAGTCCATAAAGAAAGTTAAAATTGAGTCGTTCCGTGAACGGAATTTCGTAAAGCAGATTCGGAGATCCGAATTTATTTTGGGCGGAATTAAGAAATGAGATATAAATTTCTAGTAACCCTTCTACTAGATTCGCAAAATACATTATTATACTCCAAAAAGCTTATGTTTATTAATATTGTTTGAATTAGATAAGCTCAATGTTAAATATCGATACAAATTTTGTCGATAGCCCATCTCTAGTACTGATATAAGTGCTCATAAATTCCCGCCCAGTCACATGGCGACTGTTTTCGAAAAATTAGTGCATTACCACAAAATGCACGAGGTTTCTACGTATAAACATTCATTCATCTTCATCAACATTAGGTTAAATGCGTGATTAGAAAATTTAGCTCGACCGTTAAACTCTGATTATCATAGGATGTTTTTGGAACTTGTCCAGAATTTTCCGCACCACATTTTTATAGACTTGGATGATGCGCTTTAGATAATTTATAGCATGGGTATTTACTGCGTGTAGATTAAGCATATCTAGGTATACATTATATACAATTTTTGCGATATGTAATGACGGAAATGAGAGGAGATATTAGGTAGGTACCCTGGTACCCATAATTAAATTCCCATGTTTTGGATCAGGGTGAAAAACATAGCTGAAACTTGTCTTTTACTTTATACTTTACTAGTTTCTTTACCTATAATAATTCTAAAATATTAAAGTAACTAAATGGAGTAGGAATTAAAATCTGATACCAATAAACTTATATGTAAAAAAAAACAATAATTAATTGATGAGTTATCATTACATTACATGGCTCCTATAATTATTTCTTATAAAAGTCAAATAAAATACGATTCTGTTGATAAAAGATTGCAGATAATAACGCACACGTTAGTCATACAGACGGTCCACTTAAAATGTCAAATCTGAGATAAAAGTATTAGCGTATTCCTCCGATTATGATGTAGGTACACAGATATCGGTTTTAAGTCCATGTATGATCCTATTTATCTAGAATGGATTCATAAGTAAATAGTCATGCTTTATGCGTACTTTGTTTTGAAAATTGTCATTTTAAAAACAATAATTTTAACTACTGTAATCATGATGGGCGAATAAGATAAGTTAAAACTCACTTGTGAAAGGAAAATCATCAGCTGAAGTAGGTAAATGGATAGAAAGTCTGTAAAACAAGGAAGATATGAGGAAGCTGCGATTAATCAGAGATTTGAAACCAACTGTTGTGAATAATGGTTATAAATATTTCAGCCTAGTTAGTAGATCAACCTCTTACCTCTTAATAATTAGTTTTGAATTTGAAGAAAAACACATTTACATTGCTTTTTAGATAAGATATTTTAAATATCAGTCAGAATCGTAAAAGTTTCTATTACAATCAAATTAGCATTTTTACTTGGTTTTAGATTTTATACATCTAAACTTTTTAAAATATTTCCATTGTAAGTTGCTGATGAAACCATTATTTGCTTGAGTTTGCGAAAGCAAGTTTATCTGTATACGTTAATTTCACTTATATACTAAGGGAAAATTTTATCACGTTATTATTCGTTGCCAAACCAGACTAAATATCGTCATTGATACTCCAATAGGTCGTATGTCAGCAAATATGAAGCTGTCAGTACATTGGGAAAACGATTACAAGTAGTATTGTGCAGAAGTTGGAAGCTGCCACTAATAGGTTGATAATTAACTTTTTCTGAAATTTTATTTATGGAATTATGTTATACTGTAGTATCGTATTGCCAAGTACTTTTTAAATTGCCTTATTATTTTAATTTTTTGTATGACAGACGACCTATTGAAATTATTATCTGGCTACAATTTTCTAGCATAGGAGCAATTGTTAACACATGCAACGTGTTGGTTCTACTTATTGCCGCTTCTTAATTAACATGTTTATTTAAGATAATTCAAGGTGTTTATAAAACTTCTTAAGGCTAATAATAATTTTTCGAAACAAACGAACTAAAATAATAAATTTAAATAGTAAACACAAAGTTTTATAGAACCGATAATTCCAATTAAAAATACATTTCTTAGTAGTCTATGGACAAATCGGGCAAAAAGGGGGGTTCGTGTAAAAATCGTGCCAACTTTATGCCGATAAGCTAACTTTGTTAAGAGTAGCTTATGGATCACGTTTTGACTTGTTGTCATTCTGGTAAATGCATTTTTTTCAAGTCATTGCCCCCACCACTTTTTTTTGCGTGACACTAATAAAAACGCTGTAACTTTCTTAAAAATTACCGTGGAGAGTCAAAAATGACAGCAAACGATTCAGTGAAAACACACGATAAAATTATTTTCTATAAAAAAGTGTAAAATGTTGCTTCATTTTGTCACAAAAAAAACTTATTTTAAGCCGTTATTTATTTTCAGAAGCCATTTGCAACTATATTAAGGCAACATTTAAAAAAAAGTTTTAAATAAAACTTGTAGTCTTATATGTACTTGTAAATTATATTTATTTCAATGAAAAAACAAATTGGTTGTCAGCAAAAAGACCAATGCGCGAAGGTATTTTTTACCACATAGGTTATCTTAGTTTGGCGGCCCGCGTTGCGAATTGCATGCTAGTTATGCATAATCAGATGATTTTCTATTAGTATTTTATAAAACTCGGAAAAGAACCATGAAGAAATTAAGTTGTGTTTCTGTGTAATATGTCAAAAGAAAGATAAAGATAAAACAAGCTCTGCTTCAGAACATTCTTTAAGAAATTGTTGCTGCCACAGATAAAGCCAAATGCCGGTCCGTACAAAAATATATTTCTGGTATGGCCATAAAACCTGATCTGGGCCCGTTTTACAAATTTGAACTACTTCCCAGATGCTTTCCCATTTTTTGATATTATCATTAATCAGCTCATAAACCCCCATTTTTTACTCGTTATTTTAACATAACTCAAAAACTACTTATCCGATTGGAATGTTTGAACCCAATTTGAACTAGGCGTCAAAATAGCTACTTTTTTTTGCTTTTTTTCATAAGAATTAAAATTCTATTTTGTAATTTCTTTTTTATCATAAATATACCTATTACAAACGAAGTATCTCTAACTTTGTTTTCTCAAAATCGGATAAAATACACTTTTCCGCCATTTTGAAATCGCCATATTTGTGTAAAAACGCATATTTTAGAATAAAAAGAGGTTTAAACTTGATATGCTAGGCCTATTCAACAAATTTAGTTTATTTGCTAAGTTTTTGTACTTTTGGATAATATCATGAATCCCAAATATACCCTCAAAAACTACTTAACCGAATGTACTGTTTGAACTTAATTTGAACTAAGGATCAAATTGGCAATCTTTTTTATTAAAACTTTTTTTTGCTAAATCAATAATTTTCAAAAAAAAACTTAATTAACATTTTTTTGTTTTTATTTTTTCAGATTTTTTAATTTTTTTAATGATTTTTTTTTATTTTTTATTTTATTTTTTCATAAAATATATTATAAACGAAGTAATCTAAAATTTTTTTCATCGAAATCGGATAAAAAGTAAAAAAGTTACAATTTTTTAAAATAGACGGTTTTCCGCCATTTTGAATCCGCCATATTTTTTAAAAAACGAATTTACTAGGATGACAACAAGTCAAAACGTGATCTATGGGCTACCCTTAACAAAGTTAGCTTATCAGAACAAAGTTGCATTGGATTTGTCCATAGACATTATGAAATGCATGGTAGCAATCAATACCTGTAGGAGGTATTGATGGTAGTCAGCGTTAATAATGGATTTTAACTCTAGAAGACGAACGAACTTTGTATCTTCAATTATCCATCGGGGTGACGTATAAAGCGAATAGTGACTCATTGGAAAGCTTAATTTTTTTTACGCTGTGTCTAGCCTCCCGGTACCGGTATCCGAATAAATCCCGGTAAAATATAATTGCGGTATGATGACGTAATGGTCTACCGGTATTTACAATAATCCCGGTAGATTTTGTTCTCGTATTACAATATGTCTTCGTGATCAATTTGTCGCAAGAGCTCGCGTGGTGTAGAGGTTTAGATAGTTGGGTCTCACCTGGACGGCACGGGTTCGAACCCCATTGCTTTTTTTAATTTTTTTTTTAAGATTATGTTTCTAAACATTTTTTTTTCTTAATTTTGGGTATGTCTTGGGTTAGATTGGGTTAGCACCTGGTTAGTTTCCTTTTCTTGAGCCCCCGTAGCGAGCGAAGCGAGCGGAGGGTCATGCGGATCGACCAATAGGAGAGGCCGATTTTGATATAGTCGGCTACGCCTGTAAAGGATCTTTAAACGCTAATTATTTTATAAAATCTAACGGGATTAATAGAAACACCGGCAGAATATTACGTCATTAAAACATACCGGGATTTATTCGGATACCGGTACCGGGAGGCTAGGCACAGCGTTTTTTTTATGGTCTTCGAAGTAACTGTGTCCATGAATCTCAAAATTTCAGTTGAATTATATGTATATACAGAGTGAGCTAGTTGAATCTAAACTTTTCGCGGTTTTGAGTTTTGACCAATACGTCGCCACTTATAATATCTTATTATTGGAAAATGGAATATCCTCGAGCAATCAAAATATTTAAGCGTCGCGCAAACCAGAGCGGTGGCGGTGGCGGTAAAATACAGTACGTGTATTTGCCAGATCGCTTTTGTTTGCGGTCTTTAATTAACTTACACGCACAGTATTTTACCGCCACCGCCACCGCGACCGCCACCGCGCCCGCCGCCGCTCTGGTTTGCGCGACGCTTTAAGTTGAGCAGGCATCGGCACCCGACCCCTCCTGAGATATTTTATATCTTATACGATTTTTTGTACAATACTTAAGTGTCTTTAAAATTTTTAATATTTATATTGTAACATAAGAACTACAATTTAGTTTTTAGTAATTAACAACAACAGTAAAATAACTGAAATTCGAAATAATTTTTGATGTGTACGCATCTTACGCGGCGGTATGAGGGTAAATCTCGGCAAATGGGACAGAAATGTGGGGACGGAAATGTGTAAACCGATGTGACATCATAACCCATGCGCATTGAGGAGCAAGCTAATCCAGGCCGGCCGCGATTGCAACGACTCAAGTGGCGCTTCTAAAAACTAGCCGCTAGGGCGGTATTAGATTTTCATGTCCATGATGTCGATATAGGACATATGTTTACACATCAGTGTCTCGAGTACTAGCAGACGCTCAATTGTTTTTAGATAGATTACTTTAAGACGTAATCTAATTCCCAATATTATACCCCTGTTTTCTGAGACTCGTTGGTCGTTGGACAGCCAAATATAAATGGTTGCACATTTTTGCTAAGAACTTCATTACCATATTTAAAACTTTTCGATATAAAAACTAGAGAAATTGGAATGAACTCTAGTACTACAAAAAGAGCAGCTAAGTTATGGGCTGCTATAAATTCGTTTAAGTACATTTGTTAATTGTCTAATGGTGGCAATATTCAAAAATCTTAGAACCAGGTATGTCAATTAATTTTGTAGATATTCACCACCACATAAACTTAATTACTAACACTTGCGAAAAACATCGCTGAGAAGTTGATACCGCTTTTAGAGAAATTTTCTCTAATACGTTATCTACTTGTGAGGCTCTTCCTTAATGTGGAGAGGAGTAAACCACGGATTTGCTGGCGACAAAATCGCAGATCTAATTATGAATCCGATTCAGCTAAAAAATATTTTACAAAATTCTATATTTATTCCATATTTAGACCATTTGATTCTTGCCTTAAAAATAAGGTTTTCAGATGAGCATAAAATCGCATTCTCGTTGTTTAATATATTGCTAAAAAATATAAAATCCTTACGATCAAATCTTTTGCACTTAAGATCGGAAGTCCTTACAATATTAAAAACTTGGAATGAGAGTTAAATATTTAGGGAGAATATTTATCCCAATTTCAAATGGATGAAAGCATAATCATTGAAGAACTTATTAGTCATTGTACATATCCTTCCTGCTATCAAAGATAGCTGCTTGCTTCTACTTACTTTGCCATGGATTACTTGCACTATAGAGCGCAGCTTTAGCACCTTACGCAGGGTTAAAACGCGATTAAAATCTACAATAGGACAAGACAGACTTGTTGAGCTAGCATTGTCAAGTATCCATCCTAATCAAATAGTGAATATTTCAAGTTTCAAAAATGAAAACTCTACCAATTTTGTCAGAGTAACAAAAGGCTGATTTTGTTAAGTTTTTTCGATATTTACAAAAATAAATGGCATACAATTATATTTACAGCTTTGCAGACGACAGCACTCTTATTTAATTGTCATTCATGTCGCGGACTCCAAGGATCGCTACCCGCTTCCAACACAAGCGAGACAATCAAATTGCTGCCATCGCACCGCTCGTTGAGTGGCATAAGGTTTTCCTTTTGTGTGTGTGCCAAAAAAACAACTACAAAAAGTTTTCTATTTTGTCCCCACCCCTCCCTTCTTCCAGAAAAAAATCCTGCGGCCGTCCATTTGAGCAGTACACATAAAAAAATCGCATCGGTCCGATGAAAAATCTACTTACGTGTACCAGACAATGCATAACTATTTTCAAGAAATTAATCTAAGATTCCTGACCCTCCTGATCTCTGCTGTTAAAAGATTCCTTACAATTTTCTCTACAAGATTGAGAAATTCGAGATCAAACTGAAACATGCAGAAAATCGTAAAAAAAACAATATTTCGACAATTTTGCGAATAAAATAGGTTTGCTTTTGATGCGCTAGGGAAATTTTGAAGAAATGCGTCTTCCAATATTTTGACATGACGTTTAGATTATAAAATATGTAGATTTATATATTTAATTGCTTGACATCTCATTGCAACGGTTTGATGCTGAAAAAAATTAGCAGTTTCTGGTGAATTTTATTTCGAGGTAATATTTCACTTTTAAAAGGTCAATGCAAATAATTTTCGTGATATGTAAGTAGATTTATTTGCCTGAAATCTCATTTAAAACAATTTGAGAGCGGAAAAATGGGCCAGGATCGGAGAATTTAGACATTTTTCAGGCGATAAGCTTTTGTGGGAGATTTCAAGGTAAATGTAATAAATTTAAATAGTAATCACAAAGTTCTGTACAACTTCGTGTTTACAAACTGTGTTACGATAATTACAATTAAAAATACATTTCTTAGACTTTAATGTGATCACAGGTCTTTAGAGATACAGCTGTAATTAAAATTATTATAAAATGTATGGTAGAAATCAATACCTGTAGGAGGTATTGGTGGTAGCCAGCGTTAATAATGGATTTTAACTCTTGAAAATTAGCGAACTTTGTAGCTTCAATTGATCGGGGTGACGTATAAAGCAAATAGTGACTCATTGGAAAGCTTCATTTTTTAAGGTCTTCGAAGTAACTGTGTCCATGAATCTCAAAATTTCAGTTTGTAATTAATATATATGTATCAGAAGACGCTTTTGTAAATTTAATGTATTATATGTATATTATACAGGGTGACCTAGTTGAACTTTTCGCGCACTAATAAAAATGTGGAAAAAAACGTTAATAAATATTCATTTGCTTTTCATTTATTTGCTTTAAATAAAAAATACTTAGATTAAACAACATTTCTTTAATTTATATAATTGGGCGTGTTTGATTTTTTTTTTGATATTTCTTTGCATTGTGGATAGCAAGACTTTTTTCCATATTAAACCTCTCCGTTATTTAAATCAAATAAGGGTTGCTTTAAATTAAAGATTGTGAATATTGGACCAAATATTATTACTTCATCCGAGCCCCTCAGTTCCGTTTCACTTCTGCTGCCGTCCTATAGGGATATTTTATAGAGTGTATCCGCCCAAGGTCGCTATTACTTTTAGGATTTGTAATGGAAAATACATTAATTAAGCGGGACTTGGGTCAATTTCAAGGTAAGTTACGTTTTTATTATATTACTTAGCTAGGTACATAATTAATCGTTTGTAAATAAGAAGCGTTCTCTCATAATCAAAGTGGCGTGAGTTTTACTAGTAATTAAAAATTGTTTTCTGCTGTTACTACCTAGAAATGCAGTTGAGTTCACGCGATATACGCCTACAATAGTGTATAACAAACAGTACGCTTAGGCAGTTTGGCGTACGATCTTGATTGAGTATTGTTGCTTTTTATGTTATGCAAGTTCAATGGCGTCCTTTTCGTTCTTTTACCTACGTAATATATATTGATAGTTATTTCAAAGCTCTATTTATTCAATCTGAATAAATAAATAATTATTTTATTTAAATGGATAATATATACTTTTAAACAATGTAGCAGGCTATTCAAATAGCATCATGAACCACAGTCACAATTGTTTTGTTTCTATTATTTTTTGTTTTAGTTATTGTTGTTTTATTTTTAGATCAAAATATTGATGGCATCGAAGTTTTACGTAGCCTGATGGAAATCGATGTAATGTCGGTACTAACAGCAGAATCGGTGAAAATGTTGTGCCATTTCCGTTCAATGTTTATTATACTGGATCTGGAGAGGTATTTGTGTGTCCTATCAGTTTAATTAAGTAAAATATTACTGCCTTTCACTATTTTTATATGATAAATTTTTTATGGACTAGAATTTTAGTCAAAAACTAGTGAGTTACAGTTAAAATTAATAAGTAGTACAACTTATCCCATAATATGTTTATCTGTTTATGTTAATATCTAGTTATTATAGAAAAGATGTTTATAGCTTACAATAATAGTTTTTTTTTATTATAAAAATGATTTAACTTTCAAAACCAGTGCTAAGCAGAGACAAAATAATCTTATTATATTTTTTATTTATATTTTGGGAATACTCGTTTTGTTCTTTGCTTTAATTACCTATGAATAAAAATGTTTCTTGTATATCGCTTTTAAACTTTTATTTTATTTACTGTGGACAACTGTTCCGGTCATGAATTTGGTAATTAATAGTTAAGTGTTCTGACATACCATTTACAAATCGGCGGGTGATTCCAAACTCCGAACCCTGAGTTTGGATTCTTTAGCAATCAAAAGAAAACTAAGAGTGAAACCTAAATACGCCTTAAGAATAATAAGTGTTTTTCATTTTTTTTTTAAACTACATATTTGTTATACCTTTTTTTATTTGCTAATAAACCCGACTTTTAATCACTCATCTAACTGAATGTCAATAAATAGTCCTTTTAGAAAGATGAACACATATTTGCAACAGCCAAAATTTCTTTTTCTTATTTAAGTCATCACTAACACAAACAGTAGACATTAAACAGACTTGAGCAAATAAAAATTATTTCAATTCAATAATTTTATTCAAATAACAGAAATTATATCGTACAAATGCCAAAAACACAAAGTTTTTGAAACCAATATACCTCAGATTTCAATCAAAACACAAAGATTTTAGAACATTATATATGTTATACTAATTTGTTCCAAAAGCTTTGTGTTTTAATTTAATTAGGCCGGGTATTTAAACCAATGTTTTGGGTATTTGTACGAAATAATTTCTCGTGTTTGAATCAAAATAATTTTATTTGTTTTAAAGTTATTTTTGTTTGATGTGAACAACGATTATTAAAATCATATTGTTTGATCGCAATAAATATTTATTTCGAACAAAGAAATTCTTAAAAATAAATCAAATAAATATTATTTTTTATTCAAACAAATATTTGCTTAAGCGATAAGCTGCGGTTTCTGCCGACTTTTGTGGGAGATTTCAAGGTAAAATTTTGCTTCAAAACTTCGTTGTTGTTGTGGCAAGTAATTTAAAAGTATAGAACACAAAAAATAATTTATAACATTAATCTCGCATTGATGAAGTTTTCACTTCTGAAGTGTGGTCTTAAGCACACACCGTTTTTTCTTTGACAGTAATAAGGTTTTGGGGACATTTCTTGTTCCATAAGATTATGGCATCATCGGCAAAAAGAGGAAATTTACCGTTATGTTTAAATTAGCTAGGTAAGGCCACTTCTATATAACAAAAGTTATATTGGACCCAAAAAACGCGCTTGTGGGACGTCACATAAATTTTTGTTCAGAAATGCTATCTTTCTAAAACTATACGTATTATTATCAATGTCAGCATTTTTCATTGTATGCGATCTGTTATCGTTCCAGCTAAAGTTTTCTCTTCAGTTCTTTTTGGGTAAAATATAGAGTTAAACTACATAGAGAATCTAATTGTAACATATGTCTATTTTAGACATGAAAAATACATGCACGGCAATCCTATAAATGCAAGAGGAAATTGGCAATTGGTACGTATAAAAGTGCAGTTGGATCATGAACTTTTCTTTTGTTGCTAATTGTGACAATGTATAATAAATTCTAGGAGGCAGGTTTGTGTTACTATTACAATGTTAAGGAACTGATGCATAAATTATGTCCCGTTTTTTTAATATTCCTTAAGTGATACTTGCATTTTACACTAAAATTACTGTGTGAAATATTGTTATAGGAGTGGTGCAGCCTATCCTCATTAATGTTTGCTAATTAATGTTAATGAATCTCAAGTAGCAATAATTTGAATTAAAATATAATTACAGACATTCATGGTTCTATTAAATCAATATTACAGTATTTTATCTTTTTTTATTACGCTAATTGTACCGAACTTTAAGGACATGCATAAACGCATGCAGCGCAGCACAAGAATAGAGCGATAATTAGCAACGTTCCAATAATAAAAATAAAAGCATTGAAACCAAAAATTTTACGGCCTGTACGACTACGTGTTCCTCGTCATACAACAAGCAAGAGTTTTGCTATCGTGATTGTCGTCGCTGGAAATGTGAATAATGGTTAAAGGTAAAAAACCGATCAGTCTCATTTTACAGAAATTCCGATTTGCGTCCAAGGAAATATCTCCCATTATTTGAATTCATTTTAAAAATGAAACTAGTTATTAGCCACGACTAAAGCTGGTCATTCGTAATTATTCAAATACTATGAAAAAAATACCTGCCCATAAAGTTTTATGCCTTTGAAAACCGCAGAGAATCTCAATTCAATGAATCGATTTTCATGAAAAACTTATGAACTATACTTTTAATTATTATTCTAATGGAAGAAGGAACACATTAAAACTTGTGATGGCAGGGTAAAGAAGTAAGAAAGAAGTATTTAGTTAGGGTGGTAGGTGTCGGGGTAGTGTGACCACCTCTAGGGAGAGTTTATTATAAGAGCTAGGATTGTAGAGATATGATAAAACGGCAGAAAAATAGATTTTTAAATATAAAGTACTTTTATTTGGAAAAAAATCATTGGCTTTCGAGATATTCATATTATAAGTAAGCAATTAATGAAGGGGAAATCGGATGATTTTTAGAATCGAATATTTTGCATTCGAATACTTTTGAGAATCGAATGATTATTCGAATACAAAGAATCGAATTATTTGGATTAGTCGCGATATCTAAAATCTTTCAATTACCGATTCAACCTCTCGAGATTTCGAGTGACATCGAAGTCTGGTTCTCGAATTCAAATTGTCTGATTCAGGATTGTTTGATCTTGAAGTCTTCATTCTTGATACATTTAAGCATAAGAGCAAAATCTTTTACAAAGATTAGTGAAAGCAGTCACGATTAAAAAATAAAATATTGGTTAAAAGTTGTTTTGTTATGTAAAAGTTTATTAAAGATATACTAAAATCATCACTTTTTAATAATTTAAATTTGTACTCCCAAAAATCTTTATCTTCTGCAGCATTCGAGGGACGATTGATTCGTTGTTAGCGCATTCGAATATTTCTGGTATTCGAATTCTTCGTTGAGAATCGAATGCATTCGAATGCAAGCCAGAATCGAATACTTCGATTATTTGTAATCGAATAGTCCCTTCACTATAAGCAATATTAACTTTCATTATAATGTGTAGTGCTTTTTAATCGGAACTAATAATAATTCTTTTAGGTCAAACTTAATTAAACTTCTTTTATAATTTTAATTGAAGTAAACTCCAAATAGCTTTAATTATGGTTTACAACGTCGAGCAGTCAACTGTTTAGTTGAGGTTTTAAATATGGAAATATGATTCTTAAAGATTTTTTATTTATGCACGCGGCTTGGCTCGCCCCAAAGATTCAAACATATTTTTGCTCCTATAGTTGTTATAATACGCTCTCCAGAAATCTCTAATAATTATAAGGAACAACTCTAAATACTTTACATTCAAAAAAGCAGTAACAAGTTTATTTACAAACAAACTTAACAACGGTTAGACTGTATACTAATAAAGGCGTGTTTCAGTTTATAGCTGAATTATATACCCAATTAATGTTAAATGCATGTCTTCTCGAGAGAGGCTTAGTTCAAAGTTTTTCTAGATAGCGACGTCACCTTTATTAATAAAATTTATGTGAGCGGAGTTGTCTTTTATTTATGTGTTCGTTCTGATAGTTATAAGGTAAGTTTTTCTGGTTTAAGTTTATCACAGGTTGCTAAGGCGCGTTCGATACTTTTTAAAAAATCCCAAAAAAACTATCCCTTTACTGGAAATTCTGATACTTCACTCGTAAATTGGACTCTCTCTACTTTTAGTAGCGCCCAGATGCCTGTGATACGTCCACCCAGGTTAGATAAGGAACTGATCGCCCTGTGCCTGTGCACAGGTGTTCACAGATATATGGGTTGTGGTATAGAACAACTAGAAGTGTACGCACCTGTGTGCTGTACCGCAACTAGACTGAGCGTAATTGAGAGACCCGAAAATCTGATGAACTTGGCGATTGCCTGCATATTTATATGTTACAAAATGGTGATGGCTGCATCATTAAGGACTAAAATCGCTCCCGTCGACCGCTCAAGTTCTTTATAATTAACAGTGAACGTTTATATGACATTTGTCAAGTTCAATTTGTACTTAGGGCAGGGTGATATATAATTAATGCTTTTAAGTAGTTCACATTATTTAAAACTTAATCATCCTATATGAAATGAGCTATAAATTAGTTTAATTATGAACAGCAATCGTCGCCTAATCATTTTAAGTAATTTATAATGGTAATTAAATAAATGTAATTATGATCTTAATGCTTTTTCTCATGCTTGGCATGGTAGGCGTTTTACTCATTCCATATATTCAAACATATTCTGTTCTGGCGGTTTCTTACCTTCATACAATGCTTGTATTTGAGGTGTTTTCCAGCTCTTATATGAAACTGTCCAGAAGTGATCAAAATATTGCGAATAACCCTGAGCATTAGTTTAGTGTATCTAACACATTAAAATGTAACATACTTTGTAATTCATATTTAAACACTAATTGTTATAACTTAGCGATATTAACTTTAAACATCTTAATTATAATTGAAATACATAATTATTCTTGGTTTAGTTTAATTAAGTTTCTTTTATAAGTCTAATTGAAGTAAATTCCAAATAACTTCGATTATGGTAGTCGCCTATTTAGCTGTAGTTTTAAATATAATTTTAAAAGTTTTTCTCTGACGTGTGCTACGCGATTTAGCTCGCCCGGAGGATTCAAATATATTTTTGGCCATTTTGTTATTTTTTTCAATCCATAAAATTATTATGTTTCCCACTGCAGTTTTCATAATACCTCTTACACTACACTCCCAAGGTTTCTCTAATAATAAAGAACAGAGTTGTTCTTTCTACATTAAAATACACCGTACTTTGTAATTAATATGTAAACGCTTTAAATCCTAATAATTATGAGATATTATTTTAAACTCTTTAATTATGATGTATCGTATTCTTTAATTGAAATCAATACATTTTTTAAGTTTAGTTTAAATAAACTTAATAGAAATATCCAAAACCACTCTAAACTTTCTACATTAAAACTTACTTTGTCATTAATATGAAAATGCTTTAAAACCTAATTATTATGAGATATTATTTTAAATCCTTTAATTATGATGTATCATACTCCTTGATCGAAATCAATACATTTTTAAGGCTTAGTTTAAATAAGCTTAATAGAACAACTTTAAACTTTCTACATTAAAATACACCTTAATTTGGCATTAATATTAAAACACTTTAAATCCTTATAATTATGGGATATTATTTTAAACGGTTTAATTATGATGTGTCGTACTCTTGAATTGAAATCATAAATTTTTTAGGTTTAGTTTAAATTACCTAATGAAAACATCCAGAAGGACTATAACCTTTCCACATTAAATTGCAAATTACATTGTCATTAATATTAAAACGCTTTAAATCCTAATAATTATGATATATTACTTAAAACCTTTTAATTATGATGTATCGTACTTTTTAATTGAAATCAAAAACGCTTTTAATCCTAATAATTATATTATTTTAAACCCTCACACATAGAAAAGATCTCTTGATCTAAAAACAGCGAGGAGTTCAGATCATTCCTCTCCTTATGAAGAAATAAATATTTATTTTGAAATACTTTTCCTCGCCATAAGAACATGTGAAGTTCAGATATATTTTTTTTTATTTGAATCCGCAGAGGTGAAGAAATACTTCTCTCGACACAAAGTAATATTCTTTTGCCACATATGAAAGTCAATATGCTCTTGGAATAACGTCAATTCCCTCAGTTTGAGAACTCTTTTCTATGTGTGCTTAAATTAAATAAATCGTATTCTTTAATTGAAATCATTAAATTGTTTAAGTTTATTTTAAAAAACTAATTAGAAATATCCAGAACAACTATGAATCTACTACATTAAAATACAGCTTAATTTGTGATTGATATTTAATCGTTTTAAATCCTAATAATTATCAGATAATATTGTAAACCTCTTAATTATAATGTATCGTGTACTTTAATTGAAACCATTAAATTGTTTAAGTTTAATTTAAATTAACTTAATAGGAATATTCAGAATTATTCTGGACCATTCATATTAAAACACAGCGTACTTTGTCATTCATATTCAAACGTTTCATATCCTAATAATTATGAGACATTATTTTAAACCCATTAAGTATACAGGGTGTCCGGAAATAGCATCGCCAAATTACAGACGGTGATTCTACATAAGAAAACATGAACATTTTTTCATATGAACATGGGTCCGAAAATGCATAGTTTCCAAGATACAGGGTGTCAAACTTTTTATAAAAAGTCAGTTTTTGGTTAATATCTTAAATATGGTTTTACTGATTTTGTTGAAATTTGACAGGGTTACCTATAATAATAAGGGGCTCATTTAGCCTTAATTAGATTAAAATTATAAAGTCCAGTGGCGTCCCGAAGGGTATCAAACCTAATATTATTGACAAAAAAACTGTGCGCGGCTGACTTTTTCAAACATTTTATATTTTTTTCGTATTAAGCAACTCAAAATACAATATTTTTGATTCTCGAGTTGTTTTCGTATCTTGTGTCGGTTTCGATAAAAAAAGTAAAAACCGGTTTATTACATTTCCAAACTTTTTTGATAAAATCGATATTTTTATTTATATCTTAAATATGCTTTTACCGATTTTGTTGAAATTTAATAGGGTTATCTGTAGTAATAGGCGGCTCAATTAGCCATTACTAGATTAAAAATATAATGTCCAGTGGCGTCCCGGGGGCATCATACCGAATATTATTGACAAAGAAATGTGCGCCACTGACTCTTTTAAATATTTTATATTTGTTTCGCATTAAGCAGCTAAAAATACAACATTTTTGTTTCTTAAATTGTTTTTTTATCTTGCTTCGTTTTCGTGAAAAAAAAAAATAAAAACCTGTTTATTACATTTCTTTAGGGCACCAAATTTTACATCAAACCCTGTAATAAACTGGTTTTATTTTTTTTCTCGAAAACGAAAATAAATTAAGAAACAAAAATGTTGCATTTTTAGTTGCTTAATACGAAAAAAATATAAAATGTTTAAAAGAGTCACTGGCGCACGTTTCTTTGTCAATAATATTCGGTATAATGCCCCCCGGGACGCCACTGGACATTATATTTTTAATCTAATAAAGGCTAAATGAGCCGCCTATTACTACAGATAAACCTAATATATTTCAACAAAACCGCTAAAAGCATATTTAAGATATAAATAAAAATATGGATTTTATCAAAAAAGTTTGGAATTGTAATAAACCGGTTTTTACTTTTTTTATCGAAAACGACGCAAGATACGAAGACAACAAAAAAATATAAAATATTTGAAAAAGTCAGCGGCGCACACTTTTTTTGTCAATAATATTCGATATGATGACCTCCGGGACGCCACTGGACGTTATTTTTTGACATAATTAAGGCTAAATGAGTCCCTTATTACTACAGATAACCCTGCCAAATTTCAACAAAATCAGTAAAATCATATTTAAGATATTAACAAAAAACTGATTTTTTATAAAAAGTTTGACACCCTGAATCTTGGAAACTATGCATTTTCGGACCCATGTTCATATGAAAAAATGTTCATGTTTTCTTATGTAAAATCACCCTCTGTAATATGGCGATGCTATTTCCGGACACCCTGTATATGCATTGTACATTTTGATTAAAATCATTAAATTTTTTAGGATTAGTTTAAATTAACTTAAAAGCATAATTTGTAATTAATATTAAAACACTTTAAATACTAATAATTGTTACCAGATGTTATTTTAAACCCCTTAAAAATAATGTGTCATACTCTTTATTACAAATCATTAAATTTTAAAGGTTTAGTTTAAATAAACTAAATAAAAATATCCAGAACAACTCTAAACACACTAAACTAAAATATAGCCTAATTCGTCATTGAAATTTAAATGCTTTAATTTCTAATAATTATGTGATATTATTTGAAGCCCTAATTATAATGTATCGTACTCTTTAATTGAAATTATTAAATTTTGTAAGCTTTGTTTAACTAAACTTAATAGAAATATCCAGAAGAGCTTTAGCAATAACACCTCTACGATAGCCGGTTTTGGCTCTAGACTCTACATTAAAATGCAGCTTACTTTCGAATTAATATGTATAGGCTTTAAGTCCTAATAATTACGAAACACCATTTCAATATAATGTAGCGTACTCTTTAATCGAAATTTTTATTTTTTTAGGTTTATTTTTAATACATTTCTTTAATAATCCTAAATGGAGTAAACTCTATATTAATATAATTATTTATGCCCAGCAATTTTTATAGTCGTCGCTTATTTACTTAAGGTAGGTACGTTAAGAACGTAAATTAAATAAATGTATTTATGATCTTTATGCTTTTTCTCAAGTTTAGTATGCTATGCGTTTTTTACTCATCCTGTATATTCACACATATAAGCTCTGGTGGTTTTCTTACGTCCATACTCTCTTGGGTTTAATGTTTTTTTTACTCCTATACTTTAATTAATTTATTAGACATTTATTACCAGTAACGTAATGAACTTCATTAAAATACTGACGTTTCATTATTAAACTGGGTTATCACCAATCAAAATTAAACATTTTAGTGCTATTTGGTCAATGTCCAAGACAGCCATGATGATTACAGATTTAAAATTTACAAATTTTGATAGTTCATTGAAACTGACTGATTGTAGTGTGGTATATGCTATTACGTTCGATTCTAATTCTGTTGGCGTTGGATGCCAATTTATTATATTCAATTGACAGATAAAACTACTTGGCAGATGGCGCTGAACGACAGATTACTATCAAATTAATATTTACCAAAAGGTTAAACTACAATCAGGTGTCTACCATGTAGTTCGGTCAACACCAGTCCTCGTAATAGCACTATCAACTTCCGTACTGTTGTACCTGAATATGGAATTAAATCAAAATAGGTAATAGTCCAAGTCGGGGTTGGACGCCACCAAGTTTACTTTTGTTGGCAAGCCCTATCGATGTTTATTCGGATACAGTAAAAAAAACTTGGAAATAAAAGAAACTAAGTTCAAATGACAAATTATGTAAATAATTACCTGACGAAGTCTACGCTACCTGCTCGTTTACCATTCAAAATCTACTCTCTCAAATTCACCCTAAATAATACCAAGCATGTGAGGCCAACACTTTAATTTAAAATAGAAAAATAGAGCAAGCTCCTCTAGCCTATTAAATAAATTCCCTGGATTGAAAGTAACCAGCTACACCGTAGTGAAATTGCGAAATGACCCGGTCTACTGACTGACTAGACACAACCTCTTGTCAACCTGATAGTTTGATTTAAAACTTCGGAAGGTGTCAAATAAAAGGTTATAAAATTTTGAAAGTTCACTTCTTCGAAACGCTCTGCTGCAACTTGCAACCTAGACGGTGATAGAAATACTGAATTTATAACATAGACTCTACTAAGTTAATTTAACTCGGTTAGTATAGCCTTTCCAAAAGCCTGAGTTGAAAGTTTCAACAAGAGAACGTATTCCTCAAAAAGCAATGTTATGATCTATTGTCAAAGCCAAATTAAAGTAAAAAGGTAATAAAATGAATAAACTTACTCGGATATAATATAGAGATTATCCATAAATCTAGCACCCGTAAGAAGTAAATAATGTTTCTAAGCCGGCGTAGTAACACTTCACAAAAGGTATTTAATATATATACTCTAGTGGATTATGATGTGTGCTATTACTGACTAAAGTGGTTAATAAAGCGTTTTAGGAAAATGTTTGGGTACTAAATTCTGTTTAAATTTAAAAGTCTCTGCAAAGTAGTAAAAATTTCTGGCACAATAGTGCTGTCTAAACGTGATAGTATGTAATAAATTAGACTTATCTTGAGTAACGAACTGCTGTAAGTTATATCCGAGAATTGGTTATCATCTTTCTCTGTATGTCAAACAGTCCAGTTTAAACAGCTTCCAGGTAATAGTGGCTCTTCCTACCCTGCAGGAAAACAGCGATAGAACCCCGCAACCGGAATTCCTCTGTAGAATTCAGCTACTAAAAACCAGCTCCAAAAACCCTAAAAGCGTAAATTAATCCATAACAACAACATAACATGAAATTTACAAAAATGCCAAAACTTGGCCCCAAAAATCTATTTGAAATTCTACATTCAAAACAACTTAAAACAGCCTACCCATAGCTAGGGATTTACCAAAACCTTCCTGGGTATCTTGAAAGGATCAACGGCCTATATTGCCATTACGACGGTTGCCAGAAATTTCTTCACACGCAACTGACCTTCCCTCGAGAATCTCAAACGACTTCCAGTCTACTTCATTTACGAAATAAAATACTACTAGAGGACTACCTCTCAACCCAAGGAATTTTCTTTGGCTAATGAATAAAAGCCTAACAAAATCATCAACAACAGTTTTCTCTCCTCCTACTGGATCAACTAGCAGAAACTAATCTGTAAACACGTCAAAACTATCGGCTGACATTCAACTAAAAATCCTTAAATGTCAATTAAAATACTGCTTGTCAGAAACCTAGACAGGTACGAACTTATCGAGAAAAGACAATAGAGATGATTGACCAAGCGATATTCCTTCCTAGAATGACCTTTATAAATAGGAGAATTTCCACCCGTAACAATGCAATTCACATTTATGCAACTCGCGTTTGTTACGACACTCGCCTACGGCTCCTATCGTAACTCTCACTCATAATATACTATTACAGCCCTTATATTAAACGCCTATTTAGTAGAGGTATTTTAAATATATTCATTTAATATGTAATCATTATCTATGTTTGTCTGAAATCAGTGCATTTCTTATATTGTGTTTAAAGTGTGTTTTTCTAACTTTTATAATAAACTCTACAGGTACTTCATCCTTCTTAATAGTTAGTAGAACTTTCTTTCCCTTTTATCAAGTGTTAAACCTGTGACGTTTGTAGCTTTGTCTACCAATGATATGCTTTAATAAATGCAGCGACATACCTATAATAAATTAGAAACTCTCAATCTTTTTGGTACTTACAGTAGGGTACGTAACAACTCACAATCAAAATTTCAGATCGATACTCAGATCTCAGCCACTCTCTTCATTCTCATGAATGTATGTACATTGAGCATGTGAAATTCGTTATCAGGTTTGAATATATTGCGTTATATAGGTAAACTAATATTTACATCTGATCTTCTTCAAATAACTTTAAATAAACATCGATAACTGTCAACTCTTGTTATAGTCCTTTGGTTATCGATACATTTCTTGTCGCAACCTACTTTTTATTAGTTAAATTTTTACATATCCTTGAGAGCAGCTTCAAGGAAAAGCTACGAAAGAAGCTTTAAGTAGGCGACACATAAATGATTTTGTGGGTTCGCCTTCGCGTTTTTAAAGAATGTGTATTTCCGCAGCTTTTGAAAAGAAAAGCTATTTAGTTCGTTTTAATTACCTGATATATTAATATAATAAATATATGCCTTAGCCTTATCGAATTTATATACATATCTACACAAATCGTACATGTTGCAATGACATGACAAGCATGGAACAGGGAAATATCATTTCTACTTTCGTACCAATGTAATAAGTTTTACGTATATTCAGTAGGGTTTACATTCGATACATTTTGAGGAGATGCTTATACACCTTTATCATTTTATTTGATTTTTAGAACGAATAATTGTCTGTTACAACGTTATTGAAATAAAATGAATTTAAGTACGATAGGTTGGTAAAAGCTTATTTTTATTACCTATATCTAAAAGAGGATAATAGAAGCGTATCATCTTATTCTGATTAAGATCATAAAAACCTTATGAAGTGTTTTCTCAGTGTAGAGCGCGTGATATAAATTCGCTATATTTTAATCTTTTATACATTAATCAGTACAAAAAAACACCTTAACAGGGGGCATAAAGTGCCACTAAATCTGATAAATCTTGGTGGTGATGGTGTGTTCTAACGGGATACTTTAAAATAATCTCTTAATAATTAAATTAATATTTTCAATGCTGAGGTATTTGGGACTATCATTGATTCAGAGGACATTTTCATGCTTATTTACCCAACAGGTTACGAATTTGCAGGGTTACGTAAGAAATTGATATTATTTGTTACGTGCATTTCGCGCTTAGCTGTGAATGAAGGCTAAACTAATTTACCTAATGCTAATAATGAATAGATTGGGAATCAAATGCAAAACAGGAATTTCTGCTGACACTGAGCGGTAATCAACGGTTGCGTTTTCTTAAGTTGATATTTTTTTTTGTTTGGAATATTTTTATCTGCTTACTAATCTTATCCGTCAAATTTTATATAGATTCAGATTTATTTTTTTTAGACGGATGTGAAATAAATATCAGGTTCCTCTTCCCACAAGTATGAGTGTTTCTTCATGTGCAACGTTCTTTTCCACAAAATAAAGCATACTTGTGTGCGTTTATAGAGGGAAAAACAAGGGGTCGGTAAAGTTTGCCCCCCGTATTAAACAAATTTCAAAAATAAAAGAAGCATAATTTTGCACACATTTTGCACAATTTTGCACACCGCAAATAAAATTTTGCACACCCACACAAGGAAAACTAGAGCTGTTTTTTATACGGGGGGCAAACTTGATCGTTCCCCCCCGTATGTTCCAAAATTGAAAAATTTTGATGCCACTCGATTCGGCAAATTTTGCACAATTTTGCACACCTATTTTCAAATTTTGCACACTTTTCTGGGGAAAGTTATGAGGTGTTAAAAATTTGAATTCCCCCCCCCCCCTTTGTCAAAATGTGGAAAAATTTTTGATGCTGCTAGGTTCTACTAATTTTGCACAATTTTGAACACCTATTTTCAATTTTTACACACTTTTGTGGGGAAAGTTATGAGGTGTTAAAGATTTGCATTTTCCCCCCCGTTTGTCAAAAAGTTTAAACATTTTGATGCTGGCAGGTTCAACTAATTTTGCACACCAATTTCCAAATTTTGCACACTTTTCTGGGGAAAGTTATGAGGTATTAAATATTTGCATGCTCCCCCCCGTTTGTCAAAATGTTGAAATATTTTAACGCTGCTAGGTTCAACTAATTTTGCACAATTTTGCACACCTATTTTCAAATTTTGCACACTTTTCTGGGGAAAGTTATGAGGTGCTAAAATTCGCATTTTCCCCCCTTTTTTTCAAAATGTTGAAATCTTTTAATGCTGCTAGATTCAATTAATTTTGCACAATTTTGCTTACCTATTTATAAATCTTGCACACTTTTCTGGGGAAAGTTATGAGGTGTTAAAGATTTGCATTCCCCCCCCCCCCTCGTTTGTCAAAAAGTTTAAAAATTTTGATGCTGCTAGGTTCAACTAATTTTGCACACTTATTTTCAATTTTTGCACACTTTTCTGGGGAAAGTTATGCGGCGTTAAAGATTTATCACAAAATTGACAAATTTTTAACACCTCATAAGTTTCCCCAGAAAAGTGTGCAAATTTTTAAAATAGGTGTGCGAAATTAGCAGCATTAAAAGATTTCAACTTTTTGACAAACGGGGGGGGGAAAATGCAAATATTTAATACATCATAACTTTCTCCAGGAAAGTGTGCAAAATTTGAAAATTGATGTGCAAAATTAGTTGAACCTAGCAGAATCAAAATTTTTAAACTTTTTGACAAACGGGGGGGTGCAAATCTTTAACACCTCATAACTTTCCCTAGAAAAGTGTTCAAAAATTGAAAATAGGTGTGCAAAATTGTGCAAAATTAGTTGAACTTAGCCGCATCAAAATTTTTAATCTTTTTGACAAACGGGGGGGAAAATGCAAATATTTAACACCTCATAACTTTCCTCAGAAAAGTGTGCAAAATTTATAAATAGGTGTGTAAAATTGTGCAAAATTAGTTGAAACTAGCAGCATTAAAAGATTTCAACATTTTGACAAACGGGGGGGAAATTGCAAATTTTTAACACCTCATAACTTTCCCCAAAAAAGTGTGCAAAATTTATAAATAGGTGTGCAAAATTGTGCAAAATTAGTTGAATCTAGCAGCATTAAAAGATTTCAACATTTTGACAAACGGGGGGGAAATTGCAAATTTTTACCAGCTCATAACTTTCCCCAGAAATGTGTGCAAAATTTGAAAATAGGTATCCAAAATTGTGCAAAATTAGTTGAGCATTAGCAGCATTAAAAGATTTCAACATTTTGACAAACGTGGGGGGGGAGGGAATGCAAATATTTAATACCTCATAACTTTCCCCAGAAAAGTGTGCAAAATTTGAAAATTGGTGTGCAATATTGTGCAAAATTAGTTGAACCTACCAGCATCAAAATTTTTAAACTTTTTACCTACGTTGGGGTTTGGAACCTTCGGCAACATGCACTAAAACAGAGTTTTATCCACAATACCGAAACAGAATATTTGCACTCGACGCGCGTTTCGCTAACCATGTTAGCATCATCAGGAGATGATTAAAACTGTTAGTTTAATCATCTCCTGATGATGCTAACATGGTTAGCGAAACGCACGTCGAGTGCAAATATTCTGTTTCGGTATTGTGGATAAAACTCTGTTTTAGTTTAAACTTTTTGACAAACGGGAGGGAAAATGCAAATCTTTAACACCTCATAACTTTCCCCACAAAAGAGTGCAAAAATTGAAAATCGGTGTGCAAAATTGTGCAAAATTAGTAGAACCTAGCAGCATCAAATTTTTTCCACATTTTGACAAACGGGGGGGAAAATTCAAATTTTTAACACCTCATAACTTTCCCCAGAAAAGTGTGCAAAATTGTGCAAAATTTGCCGAATCGAGTGGCATAAAAATTTTTCAATTTTGTAACAGACGGGGGGGAACGGTCTAGTTTGCCCTCCGTATAAAAAGCAGCTCTAGTTTTCCTTGTGTGGGTGTGCAAAATTTTATTTGCGGTGTGCAAAATTGTGCAAAATGTGTGCAAAATTATGCTTCATTTATTTTTGAAATTTGTTTAATACGGGGGGCAAACTTGACCGACCCAAAATCAAGGAATAGTGAAAAAAGCATATCTAATATTATGTAATTGCGCAATTTTCCCCAGTTCCCAGTACGCTTATTTGTTGTTGTTGTTATTTGTTTTCTTCTTAATTAATTCGACATGGACGTAACTTTAAAACGTAGTACCCAGAAATGGCTAATTATGAATATATTTTAATCGTCATGGTATTGCCAGAACGATGACCATATTCCGTTCCCCTCAACGATATAAAAATCTCCTATAATATAGGAATCGTCTGATACCATTTTAGCACTATTTTTAAAATTATGTACATATCTCTAAAACACTCTCAGAGATACGGACATATTTTTTCGGTTCTAAGATATATCAAAATATCTATGAGTTTAAACTTTCTTTCGAATAAGTTACAGAGGATACCGGATACAGAACAAAGACTATTATCATATTATATTTTTCGATATTTTTAATACCTCTATTTTGAAGATCACTCTGAATCTGTTTTAACTTTTTAATACCTAGCGCTTCAAAATTCCAGTAAGCGTATTAGTCTTCTCTTTCATGTCTGTTCTCTTCTTAATTAATTCGACATGGGTTTAAAACAAAATACCCAGAAAGAGCTGGTATATTTTTTTACCTGCCATACTGCTGCCATAAATGGTCACCACTTTCTGTGCCATCCAACGATTTATGAATATGGACGAACCCATATAGGAAACGTCTGATTGGCATAATAACATTGGTCCAGACAGCGGACTTTTATCGATATTAACTTGTAAAAGTGGCGAAATTAAATCAATTTACTGAGAGTGTAAGGAACATAACTCTGCGTGTCTGAGACCATTACCTCCTATAAGTAAGGCCTGACGAAAATGTCACAGTTAAGTAGACATTTTAGATGCAAAAAAACTCGAAAAAAAATAACTTAACTTTTTTTATATGGAGTTTGAAACGTAATTTTGGTAATATTATCTACTTTAAGCGCAACTATTATGACTGATAATGTTTTTTATCCATTTTTTTAATCAAAAATTAAATTGCAGTTTACTTACCGTAAAATGGGGCTACTTTGGCACACGGGGTTTCATTGGCACAGCGCGCGCCGTCTTATACGTCTTAACTGTTTTTTTTTTTTGTTTACATATTTCGGCGTTGCAACTCCAGTAATCCA
Source organism: Pissodes strobi (assembly GCA_016904865.1). Taxonomy (NCBI): domain Eukaryota; kingdom Metazoa; phylum Arthropoda; class Insecta; order Coleoptera; family Curculionidae; genus Pissodes; species Pissodes strobi. The sequence continues at coordinate 15,118 of MU186563.1, read as the reverse complement.
GTATACTGTTTAGTGGGCTTTTGTGAACATAAAATGGTGGGAAAGTACAAAAGGGTTTCAGGTGCAAGGCGTTATAAAGACTATATAGATGAGGACTTAGCTAGTGCAGTGTCGGCTGTGAGGGAGGGGCGAATGTCTCAAGTGGCAGCGGCCCGACAGTGAAATATTCCACGACGGACTCTTCAAAATAAGTTGTTTGAGAGAGACGCACCAGAACCATTCAGGTCATCAGACTATCCTATCTGATAAGGAGGAGGCCACAATTGCAGATGCAATAAATCAAATGTGAAATAAATTTCTTTATAGAAAGATCACGTATTTTATTACCCATAACGACGTGGGAAACTTTAATAGGCAAAATTTATTTTTTTTTGTGCCAAAGCAGCCCCCGGCTTGAATTAGAATATAAGGCTTAATTTTATATCCTGCCAAACTAACCCAAAAACTGCTACATAGAAGTACTTCAATTTTGAGGTGCACAAAGACACAACCCATATTGACAACTTCCATATTTTTTTCTAAAACATTAAATGAAACAAACACCTAAGATGGACAGAAAACCCTTAAAAGCTGCACAAACTAGCTCCATTTTACGGTACCTTTTTCTGCACACATAAATAATATTTAAGGGCTTCTGGTTAAAGCTCAGCCCTTAGACGCGCCTCATTCGATTTTTTAAAGAAAAGTGAAATTTCAAAGCAAAAACCTTTTAATATCCAGTTTATCAAAATAGGTAGGTGGTAAAATGTCACTATATAGGTATAAAGGTATCATAATAGATAATAGTAATGTCAAATTTGCTAGTGTGGTTTCTCCATCGAAAGGACCCCTCAATATATAAATGGAAATTGCTGACAAATTCTTAACAAAACCTTTCAGAGCCTCTATAATAAAAGGATTATATATTTTTAATTTATTTATTTCTTTCAATATTTTCAATATAATTAATCTTGTACAATATTGTAAAGTATTATCCTGCAACTATTGATAATCACCTTACTGCTTATTTTTTTAAAGCACCCAGGTATGGGATATTCAAATGTGCTTTTTATGTTCTATGACTATATATTTAGTACCTACATACATATGCCTAGTATAATTTTCGCAAAATGCCCTTATTCTAGTCTAATAAAATAATAGAAGCAAACCATATAATCTAATGAAAATGCAAAAGAGAAATTACAAACACATATAGTATTTCAACATCGCACAAACAAAATACCTACATAGCAAAACTAGGCCAGATACTATATGGCATAAATGTTGAGATAACCCACCTCTTTAAAATACTATTTCATTAGACCTGATACATTAATTTTTGAGACACCCTATATATGTATATATTTTGAGACACCCTTTATACATGAAAAAGATAAATCAAGTCATAAATTGAAGTCGACTTTTTGCGAGGTTTTTTGGAGGAGATCCGAAAGGTATTGCTGGAGAACGAAAAATAGAGAGTCAGAAGTCATCGGAGTGTACGGTTTATTTTGGTGAATTGTTTTGCTTCTGTGTTGCAATATGTCATTACAAGTCGGTAAAATGAAACTTATAATATTGTCATGAGCATAATTTGTACCATTATATATTTTATACTCATTGATAATTCATATTTGATGGCATCACATGTGTATATATTTAATGAAATCGTGTTATGCTGTGAACAACACTGAAATTATATTATTTTAAGTGAAAACATAAAATTTATTATTTGCTGTCTTTTCGTGCTAAGGTTTTAATATTAAAATGACTGAGAGAGTACACAAGGGCCTTGATAAATCTATACTAACCATTTCCTATCTTGACGGGAGAATATCCTAGTTATAAATATAATTATAAGATCAATCGACTTATCTGTAAGGAAGGTTGATCATAATTACATGAGCAGTCTCGTCGAAATATTACAAAAAACCATGTAGTTGTAGCTTGCTGCACGAATACGGTACGACGTTAAAAGTGCTGAAAAAGAAAACACTAATCCTAATGTGGCGTTTTACGCCACCGCTCGCATCTATATCCTCAGTGGTTGAAAGTATACTTAATAAGATTGGCCCATCATAGATAGGGTGGGATTTTAAATCTGAATATAAAAGAAGGGAGAGGATTTTGTAATATTTCGCCGAGACTGCTCATATAATTATGATCAACCTTCCTTACAGGTAAGTCGATTGATCTTATAATTATATTTCACAGTCTCGTCTCATATTACAAAAAACCATGTAGATGTTTAAAGTATTATGGCCAATCTTCCAGAAAACTTTTAATAAAAAACAAATTTAGTATAAATCCTCCAAAAATACTTCATTTATTAATTTAAATCCGTAAAAAAAAATTAATTTAAGATTTATTTTATTTTATTTTTTATTTATAATATGAAAATAAACAAACATATAAAAATAACGGCAAATATATGATTAATTACGGGTTTTTATATTAGCATTATAAAACACTAGTCTATAGTAGTACCCGCCCCCTTAAAAACCGCTTTTGCGAAAACATCCTGTGAAGGAGTAATAGGTCTATTGTAAAATGAACAGAAAACAGTGGATTTTTCAGACCAACCAGCAGCTTTTCTTATGACTTCTATATTGGCTAAAGCTAAATTTGCTGTGGAAACGGCCGAATGTTATGCTATGGCCAGTATATAGATTAGTGTTAATTCCGCATCGGGTTAACACCAGTATTATCCAACGACTTATTGTCTGTGGCGTGGCTGCATGAAAAGGTTTTTTGATTGTTAAAATCAGATAATCTAAACCACTTGGCCGAATATCCTTTGTTTTCTGAATATATGCTTCTAATGTAGAAGCTAAATTCAGACTTGGGTTATTTTTAAAAAATGGCAAATATAATACAGGCTGGGGCATATATTTACCCCATGTCTTAATCTTGTCATCTATAAATATTTGAATACTTTCTTCATTTTTAATAATATTATTAATTTTTATTTTACTTAAAGTCTGCATTCTATGTGCGGCAATTAATGCCATTAAAGTTACCATTTTTAGGGTAAGATTTTCTAGGGATAGCTCTTCTACTGGATACAAGGTCTCCAAATATACAAGTACTTGGATATATGGATCTTGGCGGCTTCATATTACGCAAACCTTCAAAAATCCGTTAATCCTATTTTTATACTCTTGACATATTGGCAAGACTAACACTAATGCAGATCTATCAGTGTTAATTAAAGAATAAGAACAGCCTATCTGAAAATTATCATTTAAAAAAGATATAACGTTTGATAACAAATAATTATAAGGACAGATATTTCTAGATGTACAAAATTTCCACCACTTTCTATAAACACTATAATATTGTTTGAAAGTCTGGTCGCTAATCGAAGAAATTATTCCATCTAAACCAAATTCTGGAAATGACTTCCTAGTTTACGCTTGCCTGTTATAATTTGCCCGGCCACCAGGATAAGCTGCTTCCATAATGGATGTGGCTGTCTGGAAGGAGAAGTTAACAACTCTTTATCAGGGCCCAAATAAAAAGGTTCTTTAATTAATATTTGACGAAATATTGGAAACCAGGGTTGACCTTGCCACCCTGGCAACACCAAAATTCCTTCCGCTTGATCATTTTTAACTTTCTTTAGTACCTTAGCTACCATGGGAAAAGGCGGAAAGGCATAAAATGGGGGTTTTTCCAAGATATCGTAAATGCATCCATACCTAAAGCTTTCGAATCTGGTTTTCATGAAATACATTTTTGACATTTCGAGTTAATATTGCTGGCAGGAGTGAAAAACGTTTTGCAAATTTGAGCATAAAACGATGAACATAATTCAAACTCTATACATATATTATAACCTGGCCTAGATTCATGATCTGCAATAAGAGTTTAATGTTCGATGCAAAGATATATAATCTATTATTTTCACAATAGTTCCAAATATCTCTTGTCATAACGTTAAGATTTTCATACTTTACTCCTCCCATGCGATTTATAGACAATTAAAGGCTGCCAGCAATTCCAGGTAATTAATATGGTTCTCTGTTTCTTTATTATCCCAAAAACCATTAATCTTTTCCCCCTTACATGCTCGACCCCATCCAACTTTAGAGGCATCTGAAAACATTTGCAACTGATATTCTATCTCGTTTAGGGGAAATTTGCTATCCTTTAAACTAGCTAACCAGCTAACCACCATTTAATTTCCAAAATTACCTCATCCTTAATTTTCATCTTTTTATTATAGCTACCTTTCGAACATAACAAAGCCAAAAATATTGATCTTTCAAGAATTTATGTATGCGCCGAATCATATTTTACAGCAGGGCATGCTGCGACCAACACACACAAAATTTTTGCAAAAACCCTAATAGTACAATTTTTTTCCTGATAAGATCTCGACAGAAAGTTAAAATCGTTTTAACTTTAACTTGACTTAGGGACATTTCCATTTTTATTGTATCAAAAACAAACCCTAAATACTGGCAACTGGTAGATGGAATCGGTACACCCAAACATCGTCTAAATAAATCACCACTATAATGCCTTTTTTTTTCGAAAATAAGTACCAACCGGTTTCAACAATTTTGTAAAAATAAATGGAGCTGTACTTAAACCCATTGGCAAACATTTAATTCGAAAAGCATATTATTATGTTGAAATCTTAAATATTTTTTAGAACTATTATCCATCCTATTTAAAAAATAAGCGTCCTTTGAATCGATTCTTGACATGTAAAAACCATGGCATAGCGTCTATAGTCCTCCAGTTGAAAATGGGGAGGTTAAAAATATATTTACCCTTCAAATTTAAAATAAATCGACACTGGTTCTTTGTTTTCTTAATCAGAAACAAAAAAATAGATACAAATTCACCATCACAATGTGTGCAAGGACATATAGCTCCGATTCGTAACACTTCCTGATTTTTTTTTTTTACTTGAAACTTGCTATTATTCGAAAGGGCTCTCTTTGGAATAGTAGACTGCCTAGGAAAAGTATTAAATCTTATTTTATAACCTCTTATCCAATTTAAGACAATTGGGCTATCATTGAACATGATATATCAATTATTAATAAAATAAAGTCTACCAGCATATTATACCTCTACTCCCTTTGAGCACCCCGGTACTATCTCTTGATGAGCTTGGGTCTGCCTTCCTCCTCCCTTCTCTTTTTTCCTTTTCCTCAAAACCTGGCGCCTCCAGTTTAAAGAAGCATTTATAATAGCATTTCCTGAAGGACCTCTAAACTTTGTAACCGGCCGCGGGCGAGGCATAGTTCGCTTTAACCCAGGGCCAGCTTTGTGCATTCCTTTGATGCTTTTACAGTTTGCGAAAAATTTCCCCAATAGCCAGTTATCAACCAACTGAACTGTTTCGCTAACTTTCTTTGCTGCCGCATCCAAAAAATTTGACAACAAAAAACGCCTATGTACGGATATTGTATGATGTATGTCCGCTAATAATTTTTTGCAATATTTCACTGCTGTCATCCCCCTGTTCTATAAGTTTTTCGATTGGATTTACCAAGGCACTTACACCTGCACCAATTTGGCTCTGACTGTGACTAAAGAAATTTTCTTGCCTCACTGCAGAATCGGGAAGCATCACAGATACCTACTCATTAACTCTAGGGCCTTGTAATAATAAACAATTCGCTGATATAGCACGTTTATTAATAAGTTCCTTCCTACTGTCCTTATTTAACCCATTCTTTAAAATTGATAGCCAATATGCTACTGTCTCCTCATTTACCGATGGTCCAGTTTTTATGATTCTTACCGGATCATATCCCGAGATCTGTTTTATTCTTGATGTACTTGCCACCATCTCTGGATTCCTTTTTTCTCAAATTTCTGGCTACTTCTCACCTAAGTCCCCATTACAAGAACTGAAATCCGAAGAAGACTCCGTATCTGAGGATGAGCTTGTAAGAAATATTTACCTTCTATAACCTGAAGTCTTTCACGTTTTATTAAGCAAAAACGCATCAAAATACGGAATATGTAAAATACACTTCAATTCTACCTATAAAAAAGAGAAAAAATTCTGCTTATTGTCTTAAGTAAAATACATTTTACACTAATAAGTGAATTTCTACACAATTTAAGTGCAGACATTTTTTGCACACAGTACGTGGCAAGATTTTGGCGACATTTTTGACACAAAAGAAGTGACCGACAACATTTAGGTATGCACACTTTATAAGTCGGCATTCTTGGCTCACAATAAGTGGCCAGACTTTCGCCCACAAGAAGTGGCAAAATTTCAAGCACACAATAAGTGGCCGACAGTATTTATACCCAATCTAAGAGCAGATATTTTTCGCACACAATAAGTGGCAACAATTTTTTGGCATACAATAAGTGGCAAAATTTTTTGGCACACAATAAGTGGCAAAATTTTTTGGCACACAATAAGTGGCAAATTTTTTTGGCACACAATAAGTGACCGAGCCCTTTTTGCACGATTGCCCCAATGAGTGGCAACCACCTTCTCTTTTCCACCAATAGTGTGAAAATTTAAGGTAAAATGCAAGCAGGACTCCCTGTATAAAAAATTAGGTCCCAGAAATAAATAAATAGTCATAAATACCTATAATCTTATGACCGCGAAATTAACGATGCTAGATTATAAACACCGAGCCGATCGAGCGATAAAAGAACTGCTTATATTGTCTTTTTCGTCAACCTAGCCCGAGAAAAACAGACGATTCTTCTTGCCTATTTAGCTTTCAGAAGTTTAGAATTAATAATTGTGCAATTGATACTTGCTGAACTAATGAATGTTTAGCAATGACAAGAGGATAATCTAACATCCAATAGTATAATCCTTACACTTAAACAACGTAAAATTAAAACTTACTTGAACTACGTATTAGCTCTTTGCGTAAAATATTCAAAAGTTTGTCCACTTTTATTTTTTTTTCTCTTTCCGATGCTACGTTTCTTGTCCTTCTTATGTTTACCCATATTGAAAAAAACAAAAGCTCTCAGCATAACACCCACAAAAATATAAAAAAACGCTCGATAATCGATTTAACTCGGAAATTTTCCGCACCGTACCGTACGACAAACAACACTGAGGATATAGATGCGAGCGGTGGCGTAAAACGCCACATTAGGATTAGTGTTTTCTTTTTCAGCACTTTTAACGTCGTACCGTATTCGTGCAGCAAGCTACAACTACATGGTTTTTTGTAATATGAGACGAGACTGTGAAATATAATGATCATTCTAGAGATATTGGCATAGTATAAAACTATACTATGGTATTGTCTCATATTTGCAACTAAATAGCTGGGTAGCCTCCATAATCCTCAGTACCTACCAGCGGCGTCTGGTTAACTCACGAAAACCTCTTCAGTTTTAAATGTATTGTTACAACTGTGGAACTACGAATTGTGGTACGGTAGACAATAATTTAATTAATTATTATACTAATAGATTATTCAGCATAATTCGGTTTAGGAATTTAGATCGAGGGGTTTTCTCTGCCGTACTCTTTCCCCTCGTGAATTCCAGGCAGAGTTCGGCACGCTTTTCTTTAATAAATGGGGCGTATTAGGAATCTGTGCTTTGATTTACGTGACGCACCTTTCCCTCAAATTTCGCTAATTGTGTTTAGTCGAAGCACAATCCGAATAATTAAATATTGTGTAAGATATAATAATAACACAACGTAGGTATTAATTTTCCTTTTAATCTATTTTGACGATCATTGGCAAAACAAAGACAAAGCACAATTTTGCTTATCTGATTCAACTACATATGTTGACCAGGCCTGGGTCCGTTGTACTACAATGTAATATTTTTTAAAACCATTAGGTATAGGAAAATTTGGGTGTTTTTCAGAAAGTATTTTTTAAAGCTGTACTTGAAACGATTTTTGTCTTAGCATTCTTATTTGAAATGGAATTTTATTATATAGTTTTGGACCCAGACTAACAAAATGTTGAGAGCTTAACATTTTGCCTTTCTATAGTTGATGGAAAAGCAGCCTTTAAACTAAGGCAATACCCATGTTTTAAGATTTTGTCTCGTTCTAGTTCATGAAGTTTTATGACCACTGAAAATGAAGCACATTTTTTTGGCTTGTCTCAAAATTGATAGAAAAATGCTTGCTCAGGTTTAGTTAGTCAGCTGTTAAAATACATTTTAGTAGATGAACAGTGTCAAAAAGATAAAATAATGTCTTACATCAATATGGGGATCTGTTATGAATCTGTGTTAGGATCAGGTAAAATAATAGGAGCTTAATTACGTCAGTATAAATTGTATACCTAAATATACAACGATATATTAGCTACAATTTTCACGCATAAAAGCACAGACATAGTTTCGAATTAATAACGATGCAAGAAAACGATGGTAGACATTCACGGTAATCGTCAATTCTCGAACTAATCATTTGCGGTTTTGCCACATTTTTATAAATCGTGTCGCCGCGTTTGCTACTTATTTGTCGCTCAAAATCACATTTGTTCTAAAAGTAGAAATTGGAATATGCTTTTTATAATTTTGATATTTTGAATAAGTTTTGTGTTTATCATTTTCCTACAAGTTTTAGTAGCCTAAAATCGCCCATCCACGTCAAATATATTTTTATACATGATTACCATATCCTTTATCTCAACTATAAAAATATATTGAGAACAAAATAATATTAAATCTTTTAAATTTATATGTTTGAAAACTTATATTGTTGCAAATTTGTAGAACTGCCTCGTCCTGACCATCAGAATTTGGCTGGGCTGGCTCGGTAGAGTTAGTCTTATACATTATTTGAGATGTAAACCTATATAATGTATACTTAAATTTTTATAGCATTTGATGAATGGCATTTAATCAACGCAATTGCATTTAAAAGCAATAAGAGGAGTTAGGAACTCTATTTTTGAAGAAGAAGATGTGCTTCATTGGTGGAAAAACAGGGAATTACCTAAATTGTTAATTTATCCAGGACTAGCTCGATTGCAAAAAATACTGTTGTAGCAACATCCGTACCTGGTGAGATGATATTTTCTAAAGCAGAGCTCATAGTCTTACACCAAATTAAAAAATTACGATTTTAAATGGAACTAAATATTTCTAGAAAATAATTAAATTATTAGGTTAGTAATGTTTATTTTCTTAAAGGTTTTGATTTCGTTATGCTTCACTTTCTGATTTTTATATATTTACTTTCCGGATTTTAAATATTTATTTATATTGAATATAACTTTACCAAATCAAACTTTTACATTAAGCATCTAATGTATGTTAAAGTAAAAATAATATTATTTTTTTAAATATTTTTATTCTATTTGCTTTAGGGCCTATTGGTCTTCTTGTGCTTTAATATATTTGTGGTTGTGCAAGTAAACCTGGCTTGAAAGTTTACATTGTTATTTTTTCCATAATAAAGTTAGTTATACTTGAGGAAATTATAGTATATTTCGAAGGAATTGAACCCACGCTGCCCTCAGTGGTTGGAGTTGGACTTTTACCTCTTTAATCCTCTTTATAAAATAAATATATTTAGCGTAGTAATAGAATAGAAATTGTAGCTCCCTGTAACCAGTAAATCAACAATAGTGCTATAAAGTGCATATGAAGGATGAGTAGTGAATCGGGGCATTATTGTCGAAGAGCTGGGTTTTAGCTCTTAATTTGTGTGATTACGTATTATTATGGGTTTTTGGTTTTCGTATACAGATATTAAATTCATCCAAATGAAACAATTTATAACAAAAAGTAAATCAATTATTGCATACCAATAGATCAATACCAGAGTCTAATAATCCTTAGAATTCAAAGTCGATAGAATCATCCTATAAAGAGTCGTCATGTATATGGTAATAATTATTAAAGGCTCGATTTTCATAGTTGCATCGATTACGTCGTCAAGGTATCACATTTTTTATCTCTCCTATAACATGTTGTATGGCGTTTTGGCAGTTTTCCGCAATTATATTCCCCAATGAAGCTACCAAGAATTGTCGTACTTCTTGGATCTTAAAAGCTGTGGTGTTCCTAGGAACATAACCTTTTACTTCTACCTGTGTAAGCTCTGTTGGGTTCGGCTCATAGGAGGTAAACGATGTATAATAATATCTCGATCTTTTGCCATCTCATCGATAAGATTTTTCTTTAACATTGACTTATGCTGCCCAACAATTCTCAAAAGTTCCTTTTTCACCATGTTATCATCATAGTTCAATGACTTCCGTTGTAATCTGTCAATTTTCTCCGCTTTCATCGAAAATGCCAGCAGTCATTTCTTCGTGGTAATCTATAGTTAAATTGGACTGAAATTCTAATATGCCTTCATCCAAAAATCCATTTTCACCTCTTATATGAGTTAAAGCAATCCTGTCCCCTTTCTAGACAGCGGTCATATTCCTGTTGACCAGACCTCCATTACAGCTTGTCGAGGATACAGGATTTTTCTATCTTGTCAGATTTTTGCCCTTCAGCAAATAATGTCTGACCATCAATAGGAAAAGATTTTCTATTCTGCTTTTCCTCCATGCCATGAAGAATTTTTCATAGTCTACTTGATGGCCGGGGTAAGTTTTCGTCATTCTTAGTGGGCTGCATAAATTTTTGTAGCGTTGGTATTTTCTTGGTGGAGTAAAAAGCATGAATTTTTTTTCGTATATAATTTTTAACACCATCGTCAGTTTTCGACGGCTTTTTTCTTGGGAGTGACTTGGATCCCCTGAGGTTCTCATATTTTCTTTCTTGCAAGACTCTATAAATAGTCGCTTATCGAACTCCTATCATGTTGGTAGATCGTAGTTATGCTGCCGACGGACATGATTTACAAGTTGCTGGTATACGAAAGCGTCATGGGCGTTCAGAATTGAGAGTTCTTGTCTCAAAAAATATGCATTCTTGCTAACTAGCTGAATAGAAGCTGATGGGGAAAAATTTAAAGTTGAAGTCATTATATAATCAGATGCTACTTGCTCTTTGCCAAACATGAACTGAAATTTTCTTTTTTTTTATTTATTCTTTAAAAACGCGAAGGCGAATCCACCAAATTGTTAACATGTCACCTACTTAAAGCCCCCTTCTTATTTTATCCTTGGAACTGCTAGCAAGAGTATCTAACAATCTGACTAATAAAAAGTAAGTTGGGACAATTAAATCGTCAGTCGAAACACCAGACTAGACACGATATGCACGAAATTCGTGCAATTGTCTTATTCTTTGACAAAATAAATGTTGCATTATTAAGCGGATTAAAAAATAACCATAAAAGTTTTCTGAGGTGTTATAAACCCCAATTTAAAATTATTTTGTAGCGCAAATGTTGTAACTTTTGTAACACGCACCAGCTTATTCTCCATGTAGAGTGCGCCTAAACAAGTTTCACTTTAATGATAAAGGGTGGAAGGTTGAAAAGTAATTAAACAGCTGAAGGTGATATATACGCTTAATATATACGCGGTATATATACGCTTAATATTCGGAAAGCGAACGCTTGTATATTAATATTAATAATCCAGACTATATAATTGACTATAATATCTTATTGAACGGTCGTATATTTGTAGTGATTTCGGTCACTATATAATGATCCACAAAATCTCACCTACATTGCTATATATTTATATTGATTATGTGCACGATATAATACTCCGTCCTATCTCTTTGAACTGTTGCACGAAATTCGTGAATTTCTCTTGTTCTATAACAAAATAAAGAGTTCCATTATTAGATGGATTAAAAAATTAAGCACAAAAGTTTTCCGAGGTGTTATCAACCACATTTTAAAATTATTTTATATCACAAAGCTTGTAACTTTTCTAACACGTTCACCAATTTACTCTCCAGGTATAGTGCGCTAAAGAAGTTTCACTTTAATAATAAAGGGTTGAAAGTTGAAAGGTAATTATACTGGTGATACTAATAGAAACGTCCATTCTATATACGCATAATATTCGCATATAGCGTATAATTATATGATTGTATATTAATGTTAATAATCCGGTGACTGTATAGAGTTACAGACTATATAATTCGCTGTAATATCTTATTGAACGATCGTATATTTGTAGTGATTTTGTTCGTTATATAATAATCGTCACATGCTCCATGATGGCCACGAAGGGCCTCCCTCAAGGATCGCCTTTAAGCTTTAAGTACAGTTTTATTCAAAATTTATATTTCGGAATTATTTTCTATTTTACCTGGAGATGTACAGATATTAGGATATGCGAACGATATTGTTAGTTTTGTGAAGGGATATGATATAATATGGATAGTATGGCTGGAAGATTGAGTTAAAAATGAAAAATGTATTGGAATAGCTGCAAAATAATGGCTTGCAGAAGAAAAGCGAAGGTATTTGGTTCACCAAGGGAATAAGGAGGTCTCCAGTGCCAGTAATCAAAATCTATGATACTTTAGCGTTAGAGATAGATTATACGCTTATTTTAATTTACTTGTGAATTTGAAATACTTTCAGGCAGGGCCGAATATCAGTAGAGAGCTAGAGATTTATTCTTGAAAATCTAAATTACAAAAGTAAACGGAATATACGATACCAGCAAAAATATGAAATAAGCAGAGCTCTCTACCTAGGGTTGTGTAACTAAACGCGGACCGAAGAATACTAAATTTATTTTTACGTTGGGACCGAAAATAGGCTTGCTTGGCGACGTACTCGCCGGTGTGTACTTTCCCAACAAAAAATAATAACCATTCAGCGTGGTTCTTGAAATATAACAGCTGGCTTGAATTGTAAACAATTCCAAGAACGAAACCTTAATAAAAATAAAAAGGACCAAAGAGAATTGGGCCCGATATTGTGGTAAAAACCCACAGCTGGTTAATGGGGATGCTAGGTAGAAAACTCTGCGATAACAAAATATGGTCAACTATCTTATAAAAGTAAATTCGAAATTCTTAAATAAAAGCTTGATAAATAATACATATATA
>MU186562.1:55692-88419 GCA_016904865.1 Pissodes strobi | reverse complement strand
ACAGCCCTCACGTGGGAAGAGAATGTAGAATCTAAGGAAATAAAAATTTATTGTATTCTTCAAATATACGATTGTTTCCATCGTACACAAATCGATCCGTTTATTCCGTTTACATACCGCTGCACTTCCACCTGGGCGTGAATTCCCGGGTCATTGGAACAGCCCTCACATGGGAAGAGAAAGTCCAACGAACAAGGAGGGTGTTTTATTCTCGAAATATCAAATTATTTCTATCGCATGAAAAATACTACGTATTACATTCCTACTGCCACGAATTGGTTTTTTATCCATGGCGCCACGCCTTACTTAGCGTGCAGGAGAATAGCTCAGATTCGAAATCGCCCTACGTCGGGTGAGAAGAGATGATAAAGGAGACACGTTGATAAAAACAATAACAAGTTTATTTACAAACAAACTTAACAACCGTTATACCGTACGTGAGCAATAATAAATGCGTGTTTTGTTTACACTATACCCAATTAATACTAAATGCATGTCTTCTCGAGGGAGGCTTAGTTTAAAGTGTTTCTAGGCCCTTGGTCACTGTTTTATTAATAAAGTTTATGCGAGCTGAGTTGTCTTTTATTTATGTATTTGTTTTAATATTTATATGGTAAGTCTTTTAGCGTCTCCCATTGACGGAATAGTTTAATTTAAGTTTGACACAGAATTCTAAGGCACTTGCACTACTTTTCAAAAATCCCCAAGAATCCCTCTACTGGAAATTTTGATACTTTACTCGTAGATTCGACTCACTACTTTTTTTAAATCCACCGGGTGCCGTGTACATCCAGGTGAGGTGAGGAACTGATCACCCTGTACCTATGCCCAGATATTGAGGTTGCGGGATAGAACAACTAGAAGAGTACGCACCTGTGTGCATGCACCCAGCTAATTGAGCGGAGAGACTCGAAAACCTGATGAATTTGACGTTTTGCATGCGTATTAATATTCTACAAAATGCTGATGGCTGCAACGTAAAGGAAAAACGCTCTAGGGGTTTATAATTAACTGTGAATGTTTATATAGCATTTTTAAGTTCAAGCTCAAACTTAGGACAGGGTGATATTTACTTAGTAGGTTTATGCATTTCAGTAGTTCACACTAGTATAAGTTCCATTCCTTTCCCACATCAGGGCTGTTCCAACAGTCCTTTTGTCAGAGAACGCGTAGGTCTTCTCTGCTGTTGTGAGAAGAAAAGGTCTAATAGAGACGTATACTTATCAATTTTCATGCGATGACAACAATCTCATACTTGAATAATACAATACATCTCTATTTCCTTGGACTACACCTTCTCTTCCCACTTGAGAACTCTTCCAGTGATTCAAGAATTCACGTCCTGAAGGCTGTTCCAATTCATCGCCGGCGGGAATTCTCAAGTCATTAAAACAGCTCTCACGTGGAAGGAGAGGGTTGAGATGTTGTATTGTATTCTTTAAATATGTGATTTTTTCAAAGCATGGAAATCGTTAGTTTAACATGAAAATTAAATTGAAAGATGTAAAATCTAACTTGTCTTAAAATCGAATAAAGACTTTTTCCAACGACACAGACAGAAGCTCAACCACTTCCGGTCCTGCCGTCGAAGGACGAACACGTTGGAAACGGATTACATAATTCGGCACGGGTAGTGGAAGTCGTGTCGGCTGGACAGTGTAAGGGGTGGGTCGTGTAGTGGAGGGTGATTCCTACTAAGACTCCAGTGGTATTTCCGCATGTGGAACCGTCGCCTGTGGGCGGTCGGGGGTATATCCTGAAGTGATTTGGAGTCTCTGACAGAAAATGGTTATACCGGCAGTGTGCGAAGCATAGTTGCATAGGAAATCAAATGTGCAATTCATTAGCTTGCATTTGCGCAAAAGTCGGGAATCACCAGGGGCTCAGGCCCGTCTTACTGTAGGTTCCTACCGAATGCAAGGCCCTTCAAACTGCAATAACGTGTAGCACAAGCAACACGGTAGCTCTGCCTCTGTCTAAGCGCCTGACAAATGGTGTGCTGGCAAATTGCCTCGTAGCAGTGCCATCCAACCCCCGTGCAAGGGGTTACTACAAGCCAAGACAGAAGCCCCATACTGGGTATTTCATCTGGCTATAGACAAATACTTATACACTGAAGTGGCACAGACGACACTGGCTGGGACGTCTTTCTTCCTTGGGGAGACAAATCGTTCCCTGAACGCTTGCCACGCGTCGCCCAAAATGACGTCGAAAAGGAGCCACTAGATGACGCGATGTTGACTCGACCAAGAACGAACCGAAAGTGAAATTCACTCTCTCTCCTCGTGTCTTGTTGTGCAGTGTCAAAACTAAATAATATTTTTGTATGAGAATGAGAAAAAAAGCACAGTTAACTTGGCTAGAAGGCCGTTTATATCAGAGGCGTATAAAAAAATTAATTTTCATCAAAAGGTGTTAAAATTATATTACATAGCGGTGTTGAAAGTACTAGTTTTCAAACGAGAAGCAGGCTTTTAGCAGGAGGCGTCAGCCGAGTTTGGAAATCCTCCAATGTTGAACCGTTGTTTCACACAAGTTGCTTTCAACACGTGTGTGGTAGTTTTCTTGGGAAAATATATAAAGAGCTTCTAACTTGTTGGTCGAAGGCAAAATAGTGTGCATTACTCGTGTTAGAGTACACTTCAAGCGCAGAAGATTTCCGCATTCCTCTAACGCCTCGTACCAAAGAGCCATTACAATACAATATATTTTCTACGACTGCAAAGAAAACAAATAATTTTATAAATAGATATTATTGAAGACTTAAAATACTATGTTTATTCATCAAACAAGTCGATTGCTAATGTTGCTATGGAAATGAATAGGCTAACCTACATAAAAACATAGAAAATAGGTGTCAGGTATTTTAACAGAACTTTTTGCACATATTTTGTAAAAATTAGTGCTTTCGAGTCATGATCACTGTGCGTTATTTATCATTTTCGAAGACAGTCGTAGAAAAAATAGTATTGAGTTTCTCTAGGCTACTAAACTACATTACTTGACTAACTTGACTTCATATAACATACAAGCCTCTGCCACGCCATCGCCACAGCGAGCTGCACTGTTGATATCCCAGTCCTATTCTGGAACTGGAAGCTGAATGTAAAGCGTCATAATGACCTCTAGAAAGAAGAACTTACTTGCGAAGCTAAAGCCATTGAACAGCAACGAAGAAATGCGAGACTAACTTCAAAGGTGTTTGATTTTCTCGCTGAGGATTGAACAGTGAGCGAATGCTGTACTAGTGTTTTTGAAAGAGCTAGAATTTATTACATTTTCTATAAATAACATAATGTATGATTTTACATTCGGCTTAGGATATATTGCTTTGTAATTCCCAAATACTGTTTGAATATCTCGGCCTTTATCATGGAAGAAAAACCTAACCTGGAAATAGTCATTTTAGCTGTTTCCACTTTATATAAAAACCCAGATCGGAAAGAAAAAGAAAGAGCATCAGAATGGCTTTTAAATTTGCAAAAATCTGTAAGTAATGATTATGATTTAACTTTGACAAAATTGGAATTGACGAGCTTTGCTTCGAGAATTCCCTAATAGAGAAAGTGTTTGCTCCGAGAGAGAGTCTTCCTGTCTATATTTCCAAGCATTGTTTTTGTAGGTACATGCATGGACAGTAGCAGATGAATTACTGCACAAGAAACCAGATCTGGAGTCATGTTACTTTGCGGCACAAACAATGAGAACAAAGATTCATCAGTCATTTTATGAGTTGCCAGTAGAGGTCCATGCAGCTCTAAGAGACTCACTTCTGGAGCATATTAGTCAAATAAATGAAGGTAAAATATGTGGTCCAGTAGCGTATATTGAAAATTTGATAATAAATTAATGTGCTGATTGTGAGTACTTTGGCCATATTTTTAGCTATATTGAGTATATTCTGGGAAGTGGCATACCTCGGTCAGTCATTTCTACTCTTTCTGCATCTGTTTGTAACCTTTGATGTGTTATTTGCCACAATGTGCTCAATATGACTTGTACCCTTTGTGCAACCAGGAATTCTAATAATGTATTATCCAGAAAGAGTGTTTTTATATTGTTTTTTGATGTACTATTGTATCTGCCATGTATTAAGTTTGGTATCTGTAATTGGCAATCATTGCTGTTGATACTGTAAGAAATAAATAAATGAAAAAAAATAAAGAAAGTTTTATGTGAATATGGGTCCTAAACACTGCATTTGTTTGCTTAAAAAGTAATATTATTCTGCTCTTACCCCTTGTCTGAATATTCATGATGTGAATGATAATGAATTTGGCAATCTACGTTTTTTCAATTCTAGGAACGAACACTGTAATAACTACACAACTATGCCTCGCATTGGCTGATTTAATACTTCAGATGCCTTCTTGGCAACGAGCCTCATTAGATTTAATAACACAATTTTCTAATCACTCCTACATATGGCCCTTAGTGGAAATATTGACAGTTTTACCTGAAGAATTGGAGAGCAGATCTGTTCGGTAAGTTCTATTCTATTTTTACAGAGATGGTCCATAATTAAAACTGACATTCTGTTATAGCCTTGGGGAAAATCGACGACTAGAAGTCCTTGAAGACCTAAAGCAATGTGCCCCAACTGTAGTTGAATTTTTAAAACATTGTGCTGTAACATACGGTACCATGGTGAATGAAAATACTCATATACTGGCTAGGACCCTAAGATGTTTCACATCGTGGATCTCTGTGGGGGCCATTGCTCTACATGGCCTATCAGATAATGTGGTTCTTGCCTTGGCTTTTGAAATCCTCGATTTTAGGCCTTATGAAGGAAAGCAGGTAAAGATCTTGTAAAGTTATTCCCATGCGTAACCTGAGTTTCTAGACATACTGAAAATACCATTGCTTCATTAAAAAAAATTAACTATGATTATTTGTGGTAAATCATATTATAGTACTAAGTATATCACAGTATCTATAAAAAGGTGTTATAATTTCCTGTTTGGTTTCGGGTTCAGGGAAGATTGCAGACATGCTTTTAATGAGCTTGCCATATTTACACTACCATCAACCATCATACATTTTGTGTAACCTGCTGTATGCAAAAACGAATAGAGACACCTACATGATGCACTGCAGGGTTTACCTACATGATATAAGGCAAAAAAATATAGTGGCAGCATACTGCCATTAAAGAGGTGTCAAAATGGCCACAGATGTTTGGCAATAAAATTGTTTAATGTTCTCCCTAATGGTACATCAGTTAAATGCTTCAGAGCTAGAGTTAACAAAGTTTTGCTTGACAATCCAATTTATGGTATTAATGAATTCCTTACTTATAAGTTTTAAAAGTGGTTGTGGATGAGTTTTAATATGTTGTATATTATAATTTCATTGCTCTTATTGCTCACAAGTATCTTGACATATTTGATGTTTTCCATTCTTTATCAAGTGTAAGTACTGTGCATTTTAACTTAAATATGTTTGGTTTGATTTTATTTCATTTCATTTAATTGAAAATATCTGGTGATTTTTATAATAAAATATTTGAGCTAATCACAGAATAGGTCAATGTGCATTAGGGCTCTACTAATTTCTAGCAATATTCTGTCAGTTCCAAGGATTCTGGAGGGAGCAAAAGTTTGAGAAAGGGACCACATGGGAAAAGACCCTTAAAACCTCTATATATTGCCGCTTACAATAATAATAATAAATCCTTTATTAATAGCCATGGCGTGGCAAATCAAAAACAACAATACATCTTGTTACATGTTGTTAATTCCTTTTAATAAACTATAGTTACTAACTATATAAGTTCTGAGCCTAGATCTGAATTTGTACATATTATTTCAACATTTTATCTCATTAGGCAATTTCAAGGGCAAATTATTAAACTCTACTAACCCTTTATGAATGATACTATTTTGTATAAAAGACGCGGTTTCATTTGGTATATAAAAATCAGTTCTAGCTCTGGTATTGTAGGTATGTGTATATCCTGTAGAAATTGTAATCTTTCCGCGATGTGATCTGGGTAAAGCTCATTTTTTATTTTATATATCACAATCATTGTATTTAAGAATATATTCTGCCTTACACTTAATAAATTGATTTCATTTGACATATCTTTTATCCTTTTATATCAATTACAACATCTTAATGCACAGTTCTGTTTTTTGCAATATATCAATATTTTCCTTACTAAACATAAACATTATTGTTGCACAATAGTTGAGATGTGGCAAAATTATTGTTTTAGTACAAGGAAAGTGAAAGCCTTATCTAGTTATCGTTGGATAACCCTGTACTTGGGTCACAAATACAAATACAAATATATTTATCGCCATTATGGTTACAAATAACATGGGGTCGTCAAAAAAAAACTAAAGAAAAAGTAAAACTTAAAAATAACCTAAAATAAAATAAGAGTAATACTAAATTAACACCTAACGAAAAAACAAAAATGAAACAAGTAGGTAATAAAAGAAACAATCAAAGTACAACCAATAACCTGGACGGTCATGATTTAAAAAATTCTAGCAAAAGACAAACAACAAATAAATGTATAAAACAGCAATTGAAAACTAAAACACTTTGACGAAAATTAGCTTAAAAGGATACAAGGACATTCGTGGTCACTAACAACTAGCAATAAATGCAGGTGTGACCAGGACTGGTACTCTTCGCACTCTGATGTGCAAAATACTCTTTTATGGAATAAAATGGATGAGAGCTAAAAAAGTGTTTAACTTTCCTTTTAAATGTTATGTAAGCCGTTTCATTCCTCAGTGACGCTGGCAAGGTATTTTTTTTATCTACATTGATGTACCTTCTTTTTTTTTCTTAATAAACACCTAGATGTTAAAACATCTGTATGTGCTGAAATGCTTAACATACAGTACTAAAGTTATACACCTTGACACACACAATGACAACTGATTTCCAAAAGAACTAGCTCCACTCCACTATAAACCTCCCATATATCAAAAAAAAAGAAAGAAAAAACAAATATAAACAAAAACAAAAATTATAGAGGAAAAGAAAAAAAGTTTCAATTTCCTGATTCCTCTTTCCCTCCCAAGCAACAACCCACAGTTAACCAAGAAACCTTTCGAATTTATGATAACTTCAAAAAATTTCCATTTTACTTAACTTTTTAAATTTTCTTTTGTTAGAGCAACTTCTTATTTCGATCGGTAATAAATTATAGATTTTAGGACCAAGATAATTGATATATCTTAGGTTGAGATTGTTGTGGCTTATAGGCAGCTTTAATTTCTTGTCATTTTTTGTTTTCGTGTCATAATTATGTCTAACAACAAAGTTTAAATTTGAATGAGTGTGAATATATGAACAAACTGCGTTAATATAAAGTGATCTAATATTACAAATTTCTTCAGTAAAGAGTAAATGTGAAGGATATAGTCTTTTTTTTTAAACATGATTTTTAATATATATATTTCTGTATAATATTTAATTTGTATAAGCTATTGTTATAAATTATAAAGGCCACCCCATACCAAAATTCCGTATGCCATAATTGATTCCACCAATGCTTTGTAAATTGTAATCAACGTCCTTTTATTTAAAAATTCTCTTAGCAGGTAAAATTTGTGTATGAGTTTTCGAACTCGGTTTGAAAGGTAATCAATATGAGGCTGCCATTTAAGAAAATTATCAATAATAATGCCAAGGTACTTCACAGCCGATGTTTCTTCAATAGCTTGATCATCAATAATAATGTTGTTATATAATGGTCTATTTGCCCTTGTAAGTGAGAAGGCAACATAGTTAGTTTTTGTTAAATTTAGTGTCAGCTTATATGTTTGAAGCCAACTTTTTATTTTTGTTAGATTGCTTATTGTTTTATTCTTTACACTTTCCCATGTATCTCCCGATATAACAACGGCTGTGTCATCGGCATAAGAAATAGTCAAACCGTCGATCTGTAGTCTTAATAATGAATTAATGTAAGCAATAAAAAGTATCGGTCCCAAGACAGTGCCTTGAGGTATGCCAATCTTTATCTTTTGTTTGTCGCTCAATATATTGTTACGTTTTTCCCGTGGATTCTTAACAGAATTACAACTTTGCTATTTTCAACTAATAATATCTTTATTCACTACCACTGTATACAATTTAACACTCTATACTACTCTTATAACTTTACCACTAATATCTATTCAACACTCAGTGATTAACTGAACTAACTCGACTGACTGACTGACTAACATTCGCCTTAGGTCTGCTTATATATAATCTTAAATCTATCACGAATAATCGGGAAGTATTCCGAGGCCACTGTATATGATCTCGACGAGGCCATCGAGATAATTCCAGCGATCCTGAAACTTCGCGGCCGGCCCACGGTGGTTCCAAAATCAAATCTACTGGATCATAATTATATTTCTGATGGATGAAGATTAAAGAATTACCACGTTATTTTAAAACATATTTTAATAATAATATAAGTTATAAAACAGATTTTGTTGTTAATCTTACATTAAATTCTCGATTAAATTCCTATACAGAGTGTTAATGAAATAAATTATTGATACTCGTTTAAATTTCTTTTTGGTAAGTAGGTATACAACTTAAAACGTGTTATATCTAGCTTTACCTATACAGTTTTACCAAAGTCTTTTATTCAAAGTAACTATAAAGAGTGTATAAGTTTATACAGGGTGTCCTATAAATGTGTGATAAGAAAAAGTTGAAGAAATCTTTGAAGTTGAAATTGAAATGTATCTTGGAGTTTATACGAGTATATAGACTTATTTTTAATAATTTCCAAATTACTACTAGGTACTTAAAATATTGATATTAGGATTAAATAGAATATTTTTTGAATTAATAACAATAACTGTAATAATAACAATAACGGTAAAATAACAGTGATATTAATTCTGATTACTAATGTTAATGTGGTTACTTAATGTTAAAAAGTAGTTAAGTCACAGATTAAATAAAGCAGTCAAACAGTGTTTGTGAACACTTTGTATTAAGTATGATGGATTTAATAGTTTCGGCATTAGAACATAAGTCTAAACTGGACATCATTAACAATTAACAATTAACGCTTATTTTGTTTATCTTAAGGAAATTTTATGATACTATTGGGTAGCTGATCT
Organism: Pissodes strobi; assembly: GCA_016904865.1. NCBI lineage: Eukaryota > Metazoa > Arthropoda > Insecta > Coleoptera > Curculionidae > Pissodes > Pissodes strobi. The sequence goes on along the minus strand of MU186562.1, from coordinate 79,327 downwards.
GTAATTATTTGTAAAATTATTATTATACAAGCATGTAGAGCCTTTATATGCAGATTTAAAATTTAAAACTATGTTAAAAATTTAAAAATTATTGCAGTATATATACATCTACAGGATGCCTCAACGAAAATACATATAAGCTAGTGATTTTTCAAATGGAAAATGCGCTGTATTTTATTGTATTTTTAGTTCCCACACGAATTTTAATCATATTTCGTTACTTACTATTTATAGTAAACTGTATAGGTTACAGATAACATCATATATAAAAAACGTTGAAAATGTACATATGTATGTAGAAACTAAAAATGCAAAAATATATAGAGTGATCCCTTTAAAAAGTCACATGTTTGTTGTGTATTATTTTAATTAAAACATTCCCTATAAATATACACAAATAATTTCTAAAAGGCTCTCTACGTATATTATAATAATTATACAAATAATATACAAAGACGTAAAAACTGAATGATGAATACATTATGATGCTCTACCTTGTATACTAGTATTTTGTAAGGTGGTGATTTTAAAAAATATATACTAACTTATTAACGAAACGCATTGTATGTTAAGTAATTCAGGACTTAAAAAATTCCATTTACCTAAAATTCATGTTAAAAATTTCACACCCTGTATATAAAAAATATTCTGACCTATTATACATATTACTAGGTATTTAAAGCGTTTATGGCATACCTATAATTATGATTATGCAATATACCCAACAGTATCGAAATTTTACTAACTGACTCCTATGATTCAATTTTACTATAATAATTTTAATAACAGGGCAAAGTAAATACGACTTATTTGCTAAATGCGCACACATGCGCAGCAAATTTAATAGTTAATATTAAGAGAAAAAGTTTATTTCTAATATGGCATAACAATTTTAGCGGGAGTCATCGAGACTTTTTTTATCTAGGAAAAATTCTTAAAAGAAAAGTTCTTTTTAGCAATTTGGCCATATTTAGGCAAATTTTAATGTAAATCATTCAAATATATTAAAATGAATACATATTCGCAGAAAATCAATATTTGTACTTACAATTAAAATATATAATCAAAAAACACTAGAAAATTCGAAAAATTAATAAGATAATACCCTTTTATATACTACAAATGTTACACAAAAACTGTACAATTTGCCATTGTTATTTTAACGTTGCTATGACAACGACGTTACGGCTATTTTCAATTTTATTTATTGTTCCTAGGATACCTTAATGTAGTCACCGTTTATTTTATTTGTTATTACATGCCAAATAATAGTTTGGTTTTTTGGATTTTTGCTCTGCTAGTAAGCTAAATGGAACTACTGTGCGGCCGGGCGATTATTCATACAGGTATAGAAGCGAGCGGCACGGCGCGCGGCGCCTAGTTCTATAGGGTAGCACAAAAACGTTCGGACGGTTGTTAGTCGTGTCAATATTATTCAACTTTACCCTCTTATATCGTTCCGACAGGTAACTTTTAAATAGCTCTAGGGCCATTTCCCTTATTCCGTAATTCTGGAGGACAACAAGAAGTTTGTTGTGGGGCACAGTATCAAACGCCTTCGCGAGATCTAGAAACACTGCTAGACACTTTCTATTCATGTTTAAATTATTAACGACCTCATTTATTAGTGTATGCATGGCATCCGTGGTACTGGATCCCTCAACAAAACCAAACTGATTTTCTGACAAGATATTATTATTTTTAAAAAACGTAATTAACCTATTCTTGACACACTTTTCAAAAAGTTTTGCAAAGTTACTTATTAGACTTATTGGCCGGTAATTATTTATAGAAGATTTGGAACCTGATTTGTAAATTGGTGTAGGAATTGAAGTTTTCAATTCAGAAGGTACTACTCCGTTCTGAATTATTAAATTAAATATGTGTAATAGGGGATTAAGAATTTCTATATGTGTTTGTTTTATAGTGTTTGCTTGAACACCATCACCGCCTGGTGCGCTATTGTTTTTTAGAGTTGCTATATGCTTTATTAATTCGTTTCTTGTTATAGGGTTCAAGTAAATAGAGCCAACTACAGAGTCATCGATCTGGCTCTCAAATTGAGGTGGGGGAATAACGTTTCCCATTTCAATTCCAACGTTAATATAATGATCATTACAAAAATTAGCCATTTCAAATGAATCTGCAAGGCCTTTATTATTTTTTATACAATTATAGGTGTCTTTATTGTTTTCATAAGTTGCGTCTTTAATTATTCTATAAAGTTTTCTCATATTGTTTTTGTTGTTTTCAATTCCTTTTTTGTAGTAATTATTTTTTTGTTTATTTATTAGTTTGTTGAACTTATTTTGATATTCCTTATACTCTATCTCGAGTTGAACGTCATAGTTCTTTAAAAGTATTAAAAACCTTTATCTCCATGTAATAAGGCCCTTTCTCATATATTGCAGTCGAATGGCTGGGCACCATAAGATCACTTCCATGTCTTGTCGATCTATCACCCATCCCTACAGAGCTGTTACATTTAAAGTTATTTTTGTTCTTAAATACAGAACAGCATATATTGAACAGATACAGCGAAAATACTGTCATAATGCACAGCTTACTGAAAAGTGGTGCACAAGAATCAAGATAATTAGCCCTACAAATTGTTCTTATTATTCTCTTTTCAACAATAAAAATACGAGACGCAGCTTGGGCATTGCTGCCCCAAAATAAATCACCATACAATATACGTGAGTGGACATACGCATAATAAAATATTAAAAGATAATGTTGGCTGATTCTATCCCTCAGATTATAAACTGCATAGCTTGCCGAGGATGGCCTTTTACATATTACTTCAGCGTGATCACTCCAGTTTACATTACTGTTTATAACCAGACCCAAAAGTTTAATATTCTGAACTTGCTCTATCTCTTCATTTTGAATCTTCAAAGTAAATCTATTGCCATTTCGTGTTCTGTTTTGATAGTGTACAAAACTAGTTTTACTAGTATTAAGAAGAAGTAAATTCATATCGCATCATTCTTGCATTCTACCTGCGGCAGAGTTCGCTATTTCAAGAGCTATATTCTCGTCTTTATGAGAGACAACTACTGAGGTGTCATCAGCAAATTGCACTATAGATAAATTAGGGGCTCCCACACACACATCCAGATCATTACAGAATACTAGAAACAAAACGGGTGACAATAAAGAACCCTGGGGAGCACCTGTGGGGGTTACAGTGAATTCGGATTGATATGTGAAATTAAGGATATTGTCCTTTGTGGCCTTCACATGCACAGTCTGGGTCCGATCCTGCAAAAATGATCCTATCCACCCCAATGCGCAGCCTCTTACACCCGCTCTTTCAAGTTTTTCAAGCAAAATTTCGTGGTTCATAAGATTAAAAGCTTTGCTCAAATCAAAATATATGCCCAAAGTAGTTTTACCCTTATCAATATTAAATTGGGAAAAGAACACCCACACGCGGAAATCAAAAGGCGCATAGGATTAACATGGGCAGCTTTTGGCAAACTGGGGCACATATGATCCCTATAAATCTAAAACGAAAGGTATTTAATAGTAATACATGTGTACTGCCGATGCCGGTGCAAACATACGGATTGGAAACAAATAGCCTAACAAAAACATTTGCAAACAAGCTTTTAACGACACAAGGAGCAATGGAAAGATGCATGTTATGCATATCACTTCGTGACAAGATTAGAAATGAAAATAGTGGGAATATCTAAATTTGAGGGAGTATCTAAATTTTTTGGATCAACGGAAAATCACATAATGCTTTGGAAGGGTCTGAGAAATATGAACGTCTGTACAGGTTGGCTCGAATTCGTGTCTATGTATGTGGAACTCGAAAACCGTAAGAGTTACACTGTCGGCAAAATTGCGCATTTAGGTGCCGTTTAGAAAGTTTTAAAATCCGAGTATTTACGGAGATATCCGAAACAACCGAAATTTTGAAAAATCGTTTTATTTTTTTCCTGAGTTTATTTAAAAACCGATTTCAAATTTAGTTGCACATTTGCATTGCCACTTTTTCCCCTCTATCCAATGATGATATTTAGCTTTAAATCCGACGTTTCGTCTTTAAGGGATCATCATCAACTTTCCTTTTTTAAATACGAACTTTAATTTTTTTATCGGTTTTCAGATGGTATCGGCGTTGTAAATGTGAGTTTTTAGTTTTGATTTTTTTTTAATTTTTATTATTTTTTTAATTATTTTTATTTTATATATTTAGCTTTGGTGCAATTTTAAATAATTTAAAGTAGGTACTTTTAAAATTTTTTTTCTATAAAAATAATTTATTTGTTTTTTGTGTTAGGGCTCAAAATTTCTACTTAATACAAAAACAAAATAAAAGTACCTACCTTAAGTTATTTAAAACTACGCCAAAGTAAAATATATAATTACAAAAAAAATTAAAAAAAAAAATTAATAACAAAAATATAAAAACACATACTCATATTAATAACGCCAATAACATCTGAAAAACGAAAAAAAATTAAAGCTCTTATTTAAAAAAAGAAAGTTGATGATGATCCCTTGAAGACGAAACGTCGGATATCAAACTGGATACCATCATTGGATAGAGCGCAAAAAGTGGCAATTCAACTTAAAATCCGTTTTTAAATAAGCCCAGGATTAAAATAAAACGATTTTTCAAAATTTCGTTTTTTCCCGGATATCTTCGGAAATACTCGTAATTTTAACACTTTCTAAACGGCATATTGTTAAGCACCTAAATGCGCAATTTTGCCTTAATTTGACCGACACTGTATCTCTTACAGTTCCCCATACATAGACACGAATTACAGCTAAAAAAATACTAGAACTGACTTACCCTCTGGTTTTAATGGATCCTAACAGAATAAACAACTAACTACTTTATGAGTATTTTTTAGGAAACTAATCATTGTTAAAATAAAATAGATTTTTATAATAGTTATACCTTTAAAGCTTGTTTACAATTTAATTTTAACGCGGTCGAACCGAAGGTGGTGTACGAAAATGTTTATGGAATCAATTCAAATGCGGCTGGTTCGATAACCTAACACTATCTTCCGGCTATCTTGAATCATCTGACTCACATATTGAGTTGTTGTTTAGAAGTTGGACATTTTCCAGAAGATGGGAAAAATCTATAGTTTTTCCTATACCAAAAATTGGAAGTCCATCCGATGTGACTGAATTACCCCCATAAGTATGTTACCAGTACTTTCTAAAGTGCTGGAAAAGTTGTATGTACAGGGTGGCCCGTTTAAGAGGGGCCTATACATTATCTCGAAAACTACGGGGGTTGGAAAAAAAATTTAAATACAAAAGTTATTTCTAATAAAATGAACTTTATTTTTTTTGTATTGTTTTAATCGTCACTTTTTTATATACAGGATGGTCAAAGGAAAGGAAGTTACATTTTTTTAAATGAAACACCCTATATTTTATTACATTTTTGGATTCTACTTAAAATTCTAAGCATATTTGTTGTATGATGTTATACCTCTAGAGTTAGTAGTGTCACAGCTATAAACAGTTGAAAATCGGTACTTTGGCTACTTTTTACCTTGGTAGCAGGAAGACCATTAAAGATGGAGTAAAATTAATTCCACATTCCTATCTTAACTTTCCAAGAGCTATCTGATGGTGCTAACTGAAGGTACCTACAGAGGTACCAGATTTGGTACCCATGGTACCACCTGCCATTTAGTACCGTCAAACAGCTCTTGAAAAGTTAAGATAGGAATGTGAAATTAATTTTACTCCTTCTCTAATGGTCTTCTTGCCACCAAGGTGAAAAGTAGTCAAAGTACCGATTTTCAACTGTTTATATCTGTGAAACTACTAACTCTAGAGGTATAACATCATACGTCAAATATGCTTAGAATTTTAAGTAGAATCCAAAAATGTAATAAAATATAATAGGGTCTTTCATTTAAAAAAGTGTAACTTCCTTTGACCATCCTGTACATACGCAGATTACACAATATTTAAAATTTAATGAATTATTTCCTGTGCACCAGTCGGGCTTCAGAACGGGTCACAGCACCACCACCGAACTATTTAATTTGATGGATGAGGTGTTTAGGGCTTTGGATAAAAAATATGGCAGTGATATCGGTTTCATTAGGAATTTCAAAGGAACTTGATATGCTTGACTACGAATTGCTTTGTGCCTGCTAAAATTCCTGGACTTTTATTTATTTCAAAATTCAAAATAGAAATTTTCCTAATACAAGAGGAGCTAAATACTTACTAGTTAATTTATAAAAATACTTTATATTAAATTTTATAAAGCTTATACCACTTAGCCAGTAAATTACGGTTTACAGATAAAAGTTGACAAATACAGGTTGACAGGAGGCAACTGACTATTCACCATATAATATGCAGACACACCACACACAAAAACATTACATTTCGCATTAGCCTCTGAGGTATCTCAACATTCGGGACTTGAACTGCCCAATAGAGGCTGAATTTTTGACATTGTGAGGGAGCTCATTATATTCGACCAAGCAACTATGAAATAAAGACTTCATGGTTCTCTTTAGGTTTGTCCTGTTTACATAAAAACTGGAATTATTACGGACGGGATACTTTGATCCATTCTCTGTTCGGTTTTTTAGGAGCTACTTATTTGGTAGACAGCATTGTGTGAGTGTTGGTAGTGTCTATTCCTCTGTGGAAGATATTGCTTTTATTTTTAATTTACATATTTGATATCTTTGAAGTGGTCGCCAGCTCTCACGTACAGTGCTATGCGGATGACACTCAATTGCTATTCTGCTTTGCCCTTTCAAGGCTGATGAAGCAAAAGATCTCTTAAATCAAAACCTGGACGCAATTTATAAATATTCAAAGGCACATAATCTAAAAATAAATCCTAATAAAACTGAAGTTTTATTATTCTGTGCAGAGAAACGACGACAAATATTGCAGGCAAAATTAAGATTGGTATTGGATGAAGCAAATTTGAGTTTTTCATGTTGTGCAAAGAATCTAGGCATTTATATTGATACCACCTTAAGAATTAAGGAACATATTAAAAAATTACTTCAGAAAAGTTACTTAAAGATAAAGATTCTTTATGCAAATAAGTTTATTTTAAACTTTCATTATGTAACCAGCAATGTTTCAACGTAGCTTTACTTATAAAGCAGTGCTTTTATATAACTCTTTTCCAGACCTAAAGAACTGTACCGTATCAGTTTTAAGATCAAAATATAAAACTCAACTGCTACAATTGCAGAATGATTAGGGGGTTAGTTTATTTATTGTATTTTGTTGTGTTATTAATTGTTTTCATTTTATTTTCTTATTTAACCAAAATTATATTACAAGGCTCGTGCTGAGGATGGAAATGATTAAGTGTAAGAATAGCCTCTCAGGCTAAATAAACTTCGCCATTTTTATTAGTTGCCTATATATGTAATTATGTTACATATGTGCATATTTAATAAAGACGATGTTTCTTTTAAATATCAGAGCACAAACTAGTTACCAATACAAGAGATCGCTAAGATGAAATTGCAGTGGGCCGGTCACATGACCAGACTAGATAAGGACAGATGGGCCTATAGAATGACAGCGTGGAGGCCTAGACAGAGTAAATGTAGTATAGGACGCCCGCAGAAACGATGGGTGGACGACATCAGGAAAGTGGCAGGAAAATAATGGTTAAACGTAGCACAGGATAGGGAGACATGAAACCTATATCCAGGAGTGGACAGCTGCGGGTTGAAAAAAAGAAGAAGAGACATTCTAACTTCATGCCAACTGAGAATATATGGCTAACAGAAAGAAATGCTCGAAGAAATGTTTATCATGGAAGCATTTTATGCTCGATTTTGTAGACTTCAACATTTTTAAAATGGTTTTGTTTTGTTTTCTTATCTATTGCAATGTTTTTGTGTTCTCCATGAATTGTGACTTATATTGGATTGCTTTTGTGTAATTTTAATGATATTTTTTAACTTGTGGGACTAGGTATTTTGTTTGCATTAATAAAGTATTGAATAAAATGCTAGTCAAAATGTGTCAGTATTTAAGTATAAAAAATATCTTGCATTTTTTTTTCATAATGCTTTTTCTTGGAAACCTGAAGTATACTCTCTAAGTATATCAGTGTAATTAAATTTATATATATTCTGTTAAATGTAGAACTCTGTTATAAGCTTATTTTTAAGGCTCAATATAAGTTGTTGTTTTCAGTGTTCTGGAGCAGTATGTGATGCAGCCACCGAGTGTATTTGCACCCTCCTTCAATGTTTGGAAGACAATAATAATCAACAAGAATTGGAAAGTTATCTTTTTAATAATATTTTAAAGCTTGAGGTGTCATATCATGTCTCTGTGGCTAGTGAAGATCAAAGTAAATCTATTGATTATTGTAGGTGAGTTAGTTTCCTCAGCTACCAAAAATGATTTCTAAATATTGAATTTAAGACATTTTTATCATTTATACTCTATATTTATTTATGTAAGTTACCATTAAGGGGCAGCAAATATAGTGTTTAATGTTCACATAGTGATAAGGAAATTGCTAGTAGATGAATATGCATGTTATGTCAGGTGTCATTAGGTAACTAGTGCACTGGGAATATCATGATACCTGCGTTTAAAATCGTCCCTTGCGATATCGATACCGTGTACCTACCATATTGCATATAGTTTTTCTTTTAGACTGTTCACAGAATTGGGAGAATCGTTTCTAGAAAAAATTGTTTCTAATAGCACCTCTACGAACTTGCACTATGCAATAAAGGTCCTAGATATGGTTTTAATGTGTGTAGGTCATCATGACTATGAAGTCGCCGAAATAACATTTAATCTATGGTATGTCTTGAGTGAGGAGCTTTATCAGAAAAACAATAAAGAGCTTACAGAATTGTTCAGACCATATGTAGAAAGGTTAATAACAGCTCTCTGTAGGCATTGCCAGATGGAACCTGATTGTGATGGTATGTTTAAATATGTGTATCTTCCGTAGCCTATTTAAAGTTCAGGCTAAACATTTTTTATTTTATTTTGCTAGTTTGACTTATTTAGAGTAGTTAATTAGATTGCGAATGAATGACAAGTTTTTAGGCATTAATATTAAAAAATTAAGGATCTTAGCTTTTATTTGTCCTGTCTGACTTGATTGGCAATAAATTTCTGTAGCAAACTGAACTTTGTTCTCGATAAAATTGAAGCAGCTTTTAAACAGTCGTTTTTGGAAAAGGTAAGTGCTATTAAAAATAATTCCTTACGCTTACTATGGTTTACAGATGAGCTAAGACCATGCCCGATAGCGGCGATAAATGCATTTTCGGAATGAATTCCGTAAGGTACATAATACATGAAAACAAAGATGAAAAACCAGTTTAGGTTATAATATAAAAACGAAATTCAAAAACAGAATACACTAGCAAGCGACAATTTTATTAAAAATTCAAAGAACCCAATGTCACTTCTGTTGCATTTAATACTTTTTTTTATTGGTGTTGAGGCGAGCTCCCGATCACTCATGTCGACCCACTGAGTTTTGTTCGAGCTCAGGATCAGGCACCCTAACATTTAATGTGATGCGTGACATTATTCACTCTTTGCCTTGTCTATGGGCTCAGCGTACCAATGCCGAGAATGATAATTTTGTTCCTCTGATTGTGATTCTAAATCAATGCTTGCGAGAACGGATCTTTCCTGACGTGCTGAATGTAGCCTTGATTACACCAGATTTTAAGAAGGGAGACAAAGAAGACTTATCACATTACAGGCCTATCTCTATTTTGCTTGTATTTTGAAGGGTATTTGAAAAAGTCATAAAGATTCAGCTGTACAAATATTTAGAAGAACATAATATAAGAAATATATATCAATTTGAGTTTCAAAAATATCTAAGCACGACTGATGCTATTTTGAACAATGTCGAAGACACCCTGGTTACAGACCCAGGGCAATCTGACTCGAGGGTTAGCAAATATGCACTGGCATTTATAAAGTGGAGAGACCTGAAAATCGCATTTTTTTGGGAAATTTTAAAAAGCCTTCAAAAGATGCGACTGTTACATGGAAGCAAAAGGATGGAAACTAAGTGCCCAACCATATTCAAAGAATATAATCAGCATATGGGCTATGTTTATGAAACAAATAAGTTGAAATCTGTATGAAATAGACTGCTAATCTAAGAAATGGTGGCCTCGGATTTTGTGGCATTTAATAGAGATATGTGTTTTAAGTTATTTTATTCCCCTTCAACAAAAAGCGTAGCTTCATGGTTAATTGGCGCCACCAAGGCTTTGTTAACATAATGAAACCATAGTAAAGTAAAACAAAATTATCTGTCTCACCTTTATAAGCACACAACTGAAGTGAAACTTCTGAAAGAGATATTAGGAATTGAGTTTTTTTAAGCTATTTTTTCTCAACTTTTGCCCCGGTTTCCACACTTAAAAAAAATCCTTTCTTTTCAAAAAATTTTTCGCCGAAAACCGCGTTTATAATTTTTTTTTCTTATTTTAATTTCTTTATTTCGTTTTATACCTAATACTTCTATTAACTTTCCAAACAGTTTTTTCTTATTTTTTTATTAATTTTCAAAAAGTAATTGTTTCTTGGAAACATTATATGACAAACACAAAAAGTACACAAAGTAATATTACAAAATTATGCACCTACATTGTATTATGATGATACAAATAAACACAAAATCAAAATTTTTAAAAATGTTATAATACACACTGCGTATATACAGGATGTCCGGAAATAGCATCGCCAAATTACAGATAGTGATTCTACATAAAAAAACATGAACATTTTTTCCTATGAACATGGGTCCGAAAATGCAGTTTCCAAGATACAGGGTGTCAAACTTTTTATAAAAAATCAGTTTTTTTTGTTAATATCTTAGATATGATTTTACTGATTTTGTTGAAATTTGGCAGGGTTATCTGTAGTAATAAGGGGCTCATTTAGCCTTAATTAGATTAAAAATATAAAGTCCAGTGGCGTCCCGGAGGGCATCATACCGAATATTATTGACAAAAAAAGTGTGCGCCGCTGACTTTCAAACATTTTATATTTTTTTCGTATCAAGCAACTAAAAATACAATATTTTTGATTCTCGAGTTGTTTTCGTATCTTGCTTCGTTTTCGATAAAAAAAGCAAAAACCGGTTTATTAAATTTCCAACCTTTTTCGATAATATCGATATTTTTATTTATATCTTAAATATGCTTTTACTGATTTTGTTGAAATTTAATAGTGTTATCTGTAGTAATAGGCGGCTCACTTAGCCTTAATTAGATTAAAAATATAATGTTCTGTGGCGTCTCGGAGGCATCATACGGAATATTATTGACAAAAAAATGTGCGCCACTGACTCTTTTAAACATTTTATATTCTTTTCGTATTAGGCAGCTAAAAATACAACAATTTTGTTTCTTAAATTGTTTTCGTATCTCGCTTCGTTTTCGAGAAAAAAAAATATAAACTAGTTTATTACATTTCTTTAGGGCACCAAATTCTACATCAAACGCTGTAATAAACTGGTTTTATTTTTTTGTCAAAAACGATGCAACATACGAAAACAATTTAAGATACAAAATTGTTGTATTTTTAGTTGCTTAATAAGAAAAAGATATAAAATGTTTAAAAGAGTCAGTGGCGCACATTTCTTTGTCAATAATATTCGGTATGATGCCCCCAGGGACGCCACTGGACATTATATTTTTAATCTAATAAACGCTAAATGGAGCCGCCTGTTACTACAGATATCCCTATTAAATATCAACAAAATCGGTGAAAGCATATTTAAGATATAAATAAAAATATCGATTTTATCAAAAAAGTTTGGAAATGTAATAAACCGGTTTTTACTTTTTTAATCGAAAACGACGCAAGATACGAAAACAACTCGAGAATCAAAAATATTGTATTTTTAGTTGCTTAATACGAAAAAAATGTGTGTTTGAAAAAGTCAGCGGCGCACAGTTTTTTTGTCAATAATATTCGGTATGATGCCCTCCGGGACGCCACTGGACTTTATATTTTCCATCTAATTAAGACTAAATGAGCCCCATATTACTAGAGATAACGCTGCCAAATTTCAACAAAATCAGTAAAATCATATTTATGATATTAACAAAAAAAATATTTTTTATAAAAAGTTTGACACCCTGTATCTTGGAAACTATGCATTTTCGGACCCATGTTCATATGCAAAAATGTTCATGTTTTTTTATGTAGAATCACCCTCTGTAATTTGGCGATGCTATTTCCGGACACCCTGTATACAACAAACTGAGAAATAGGTATGACAAAAGAACAATTAATCTGACATACAAGACAATACCAAAGAGTAGAAATATTAAGAGAGGACAGCCGGCGAATTTCCTTTGATGTTTCAATACCTCCTTCATTGTCCTCGTCCCTTTAAATTGGTGGTAGTAAAGCGGCGTTGTCGCTTACAATTTTATTTTAGTGATAGCGATGTTGCCATTTTCTTTACTGCCTTTTATTATTAGTAGACAGGACCGGCTTAATCCCAATTTCTATTTTAATGAGAAGTTAAATAGTTTTTTTTACAATTACGTGTTTAATCAAATTTGGCCTCTTTTAACTATGGTTTAGTTGTAAATATGTTCTATATTGTTGTGGAGGATTCATTCTTACCCTGGAATTGATTGCCTTTTGCTCCACAAATGATTGAAATTTTGTTTGGATTGTTATAGAGCCACTTCGGTCCCGGCTCAAGGATTTAAACTGCACAAGTGCAATTTTAGTGACCTTAATGAAATTTGTACCTAGTTTCGTCGATTCGGTAGAATAGAATAGAATAGAATAGACACCGAATCGACGAAACTAGGTACAAATTTCATTAAGGTCACTAAAATTGCACTTGTGCAGTTTAAATCCTTGAGCCGGGACCGAAGTGGCTCTATAACAATCCAAACAAAATTTCAATCATTTGTGGAGCAAAAGGCAATCAATTCCAGGGTAAGTATGGTTTAGTTAATACATATTTTTTTACCTTACCTTCATTATAATATATAGGTAAGGTAAAAACATTTAGAATCATGGTTAGTTTCTACTGCATTGTGACGTAAATGAAATGATATAAAATATGGCTGCAAGCCAATAAAAAAAGGCTCGATTTTAAAAGCAAACAAACATTTGGCGATTAGCCTTATCGGTGATGGCCTGACTACCTTACAAATAAAACTTCAATAACTGTCATCACGACTTAATTTTTTGTCATTTTTTGTGTTTTCTGTGTCCCGTTTTACTAAGATAAATTTGATATAAAGTGCATCTCTGAAAAAACTATTATATTAGTAAGTAAATCAGGTGCAGAAATTGCAGTGCATCCCTTGTCTTATGTGATCAAATTATTATACTTCCTTTTTTATTATTTTTTCCTAATAATAAGTAACCGTTTGCATTAGTAAGAAATCGTCTTGCTTATTCAAACAACGTGTAGCACTGTTTAACACAAATAACACCTAACATACATTATTACACAAATAACACCTAACATACATTATTACACAAATAATATACAACCTATGATGCAAAAGAAAGCTTAAAACTAATAAAAACAACATTCATATTTCTAATTTTTATTATTTTCGTTATAAAATGATGAATAAAACTATCAATTCCGATATAAATAAATAAAATTGGCAAACCATTTTCACTAATAATTACAAGAAGAAAAGTTTCAAAAACATAGTATATTAATATTGCTATATAAATTTGTAAATTCTGAGATACAAATATCATACAAAATGGATATAAGTATTCAAAAAATTACAGATTAAGTAAAATATTAATTTTTCGATTTTTTCTTGGAGTAGTTTTAAACGAAGAAATAATTTTTTGTATACTGTGTTAAAATATCATAGTTTTTATTATCATCGAGGAGCAAAACATAATTTCCTACTCTTGTACTGCATTTTTCAATTTATAATAGTTCAAGTCAAAGGTTTAACAAGGTGGAAAAAAATTATCTTATAATCTCTCTTATAAAATAAAGTTACTTTGGATTAATAATACAGATAATATAAAGTATGGTCATATCACTTGGCCCAGCGATTGTTTCAGTCTAGAAAACGTTGGTAAAATAATCACAAAAGAACAATCTATTGAATCCGAGATTAAATCCAACTACTATTATTGTAATTTGAGATATTTTGGTAAAAAGCTGGATTCAATAGATTGTTCTTTTGTGGTTACCACTGTTCTCTAAAATAAAATCACGACTGAGCCAAATATGATATGACTGTGGGCTCGTAGTTTAGATATTTTATGAAAATGTATAAAAAAAATAATAAATGCAACTTTATACTAAACTTGTAAACACTATGTAATAATTAAAAACTCTCTCAAAAAACTATCATAACGCTTAGAAATTTATGTAAATTTATGTTTATGCAGTACCTAAGAAATTATATTAAACCCTTAATCATTTAAAAATTGGATTGTCAACTTTGTTTATACGAATTTCAGATTACCTACTTCTGTTTATGAGGTTAATACTATAAAGTAGGGTAAAGTTGAAGTAGGTAAAATGTATTTTAAGCTTGATTTTAAGTATACTAGTAGACTGCAAACTTACCTAATTTCATCTATAGGCACTATAAAAAAAATGCAGCCTTTCTTTGGAATTGTAATAAGTGTTTTTACAGTTCTTGTAATTGCAATTAATTCCACTTTTTCTACTTTTAATATTTTCCATTTTAAGCAAAATGTGAAACTTCGAATTATTAATTAATTACTACACCGCCACACAACAGAAATATTGTTAACCACAAAAGCAAATTTCAACTCAATAATACTCAACATTAAACCAAAAATTACTACTCTTTGATTAAACCATGAATAGCAATTTTGACTTTGACATTAAACAAAACAATGAAACAAACGGGCAAATGTGCTAAATACTGACCACACGACACGTGCTCGATCGTAACAGTCAGAAATCGACGACTGTGGCCAACCGTCTCCGAGAATTCCCAATTGTCCCTTTAACGCGGAGGTTGTTTCATCTCTTTTAAATTTTATTCGCTTTGTCTTACTGGCAGATCTTTTCATTTTTAATCTTTGACAATACTATATTTCAAAGTCAAAAGAATAAAAACACTCATCAAGTAGCCACCGGGATACGTGTTTTTTAAAGCTGTTTATGCTTTTGATCTGCTGAATTTCTCTTGGCAACACTCCAAATGCCTTTACGACCATGTAGTTGGGTCCCCTTTCATAAAAAGTGGAATTGTGAGTGGGCATGCTTAGGTCAGTGCCACCCCTAGTCAACATAGTCATACTCCCAGACCGCAATTGCATATTTGTGGGAAATGACTGAGAATTTCTTTTAACCAACAATACCAGGGAACTGAAGTACAAAGATGGGACTGGAAGGACGCCCAACTTACTGAAATATGGTCTACATGAAGTCCTTGGGTGAAGGTTAAAAATATGCATCATTGCATCTTATAATGCGTTTTTGAGCTAGAAAGATTTGTGAAGCCGACCTAGAGGAGCTCCGGACTGCACCTGCCACAGTCTGAGTGAGTCCCAAGTCACCACTGATCTCAGTCTTCGAATAAGAAAACATAGGCTGCTGAGTTTGTCCGGAAAAGCTGAAACATGATATTCAAAGCTCAATGACGGATCCAAGGAGACACCTAAAAATCTTACCTGATCCATGGCAGGAATGGATTTACCATTTAGGTAAACCAACAAAGATTCAAATTTAGATGATGTCTTATTAAAGATAATTAGACTGGTCTTGTCATAATTCAAGGTGAGGTTGTTCCCTCATCCTCGCCGCGGCATGTGAATATCCATGGGACAGTCCAAGCAAGGCCGTATCCACCAGCACGACCGGTGTGTCATCAGCATACTGGCAGACAAGAGCCCCACGAAAAACGCCATCAAGGCTAGTCACACACACACACATCACGGCGGCTACAGCCAAGGAAAAAGCAAACATGCCCGCCAAAATGTTTTCATCGCACTCTACCTTAGACGTGCCCCAAGGCAAGACTCTCCCCACTATACCGAACATCAACACCACCATGGCAGAAGTCAAGTTTTCTCATCGTGATATTCGCAAAATCCTTAAAGAACTAGATACGCAAAAGGCATCGGGACCGGGCGGAATACCTGCCATCGTGCTAAAGAACTGCGCCAACGAACTAACACCCGTTTTTTCCAGGCTTTTTTCTCTTTCTTACAGAAAAGGGATTTACCCATCCTCTTGGAAAGTCGCTCGAGTGCAACCTGTTCCAAAAAAAGGCAAGAAAACCACACCCTCAAGCTATCGCCCAATTGCCTTGCTTCCAATAATCTCCAAAGTCATGGAACGTGTAGTCAACCAGCAACTACTCAAGTACCTCGAGAGCAACAGGCGCAGATTACAGCAATTAATCAAGACCTGGAGAAAGTTCAAACTTGGGGCGACCGAAATTTGGTCCAGTTCAATGCAGCAAAGACCCAAGCAGCAACGTTTACTAAGAGGGCCAATACAGCGGGCCCTGACATCATTATGGCAGGATCGACCATTCCTTCATCCTCGTCAATCGAACTGCTGGGTGTCTCGGTCAACAGCAATATGTCATGGCATGACCATGTTGCTAACATCGCAAAATCAGCCTCCCAGAAGCTTGGTGCGCTATTTCGCAACAAAAAACTCTATACACCGCAGCAGTTGCTCTTGCTGTACAAAGCGCAAATAAGACCGTGCTTAGAATATTGCTCACATATCTGGGGTGCCGCACCAAAGCATACCCTAAAGCTGCTGGATTCCATTCAGAAGAGGGCTGTGCGTCTCGTCGGCGATCCGGAGTTGACCCGGAATCTGGATAGTCTGGAACATCGCAGACATGTGGCCGAGATGTCTCTGTTTTACAGATACTTTCACGGCAGATGTTCCCAGGATTTGGCCCGCATAATCCCGCCCCTGGCAACTCCTGTCAGACAGTCCCGACAGACGGCAGGAGCGCACCAGTTCGTCGTACAACTAGAAACACCTAGAACATCGCTTTACCAGAACTCCTTTGTCTGGCGCACTGCATCACTATGGAACTCACTTCTAGGACATCTGTTTCCCACTAATTACAACCTACAAATATTCAAGAACCGTGTCAATCTACATCTTCGCACACACACCGCTCGTCGAGCGCCATAGGATCTCCCTTTAGTGTGTGTGCCACTGCCATAAAAAAAAACATACATCAGGAAGAGTATAGGGCCCTAGATGGAGCCCTGGGGCACTCCCTGTATCAATACAATGCTATGAGAGTAATGATTTGTACCACTCCTTGAAATACAAACGGTCTGCTGCCGCTCCAGCATATACGCTTGCAACAGAGAAGCAGCAGCACCCCTGATACCACAGACTGCAAGTTTTGAAATTAGTAATTTATGATCTACTGTGTCGAAGGCCTTCGACAAGTCAAAATACAGGCCAGCGACCTTGATATTTTTATCAATTTGTTCAGTGATAAAATGGATTGCGCGAAATATTGTCTTTTCGGTCGATTTATTTGGCTGAAACCCAAATTGACTATCGTTCAGGATATTAAATATTTTAAGATAATCAAAAATGTTGGTAAATATTTCCTTTTCGAAGGCCTTTGACACTGCAGGAAGCAGTGACATAGGTTTGTAGGAGATGCTCTGATGGTCACCCTTTTTGTATACTGGAATAAGTTTAGCTTTCTTGCCATCAGCAGGAAAAAATTGTATTATAAAGCATTCGTTTATGATGTTTTCTAAGTGACCACAGACATACTCAGCCACACGTTTCAGGGCAGGAACCGGAATGTCATCCATACCAGAAGAGTATTTGTTGGGCAATCCAACCCTGAGCACCTCTTGCGAGTCTATCGGAAAAAGAAACATTGTAGTAAAATCACCATCCTCTGCAACATTGTAATTTGTAAGTGAAGTATATGTCAGATCGAACTGAGAACTAAAGGCCTCAGCAATAGTCTTGGGAACATCAACCGCACTCTGATCTGTATTTAAAGTAATATCAAAACTCTTCCTCCCCTTGCCTGATTCAGAGTTAATTATGTCCCATGCCGTTTTATTTTTATTTTTGGAGTTTAATACTTTATTATCATTAATGCTCTTACGATAGTTGGACAAGTATTTTCTATAAGTTTTTCTTTCGGGCTTGTAAATGCTATACACAGCCTGACTATGCCCGCTTGTACCACAGATATAAGTCCTTAATATAATTAAAGTAATTCTTTATATCTGTATTGACCCAGATTGCCCTTTCGGTCCTAATCTACTAGAACTTACAGAAAATGACAAATCAAAGTAATAGAAAAGAATTCTTATAATACTTTTATTAACTTTCCCAACAATCTTTTTTTTTTATTATTATTTCTTTCCCCAGTTTTTCAAAAATTTTGGTTTTTTTTTTTCATAAATTTTATTTCTTCCCATTTTTGCCATCCCCACTTCGTAGCTGAACTCCTTCCTTTATTTCGCCGAAAACCGCGTTTCTCTAACTTTTTTTTTATTTCGTTTCTAATACTTTTATTAACTTTCCGAACAATTTAGTTTAGTTTTTTCAATTTTTCCCCATTTTTTTGAAAGTTTTAAAATATCCAGGGACGTGGGGGATATAATACCCCCCCTCTCCCCCACTGATGACCTCGTGCTTTAGAGCCTCGGTTCCCCCATACAGTCAAAGGTAGCCCCCATGAGGCGCACCTATCATAAAAATGTCGACCCCGTAGTTCTTCTCGTTCTCCCGAAATTAGTTATTTTTGTTTTTTCTTCTCTCCCCTCACCTGGCCGAATGGGTGGAGGGTCCAGTTTTCATCCGCATGAAAATTTCAACCCTCTAGCTATCCTGGAACATGCTTATAATTAAAGGGACGTTCCACTTTAATAAGCGTTTATTTTTTTCTGACTTTACTCTCGCTAAAGAAGTTTCACTTAAAAAAAAAATAATAAAAAATATAAATATTGCTCACTTTCGTGTTTTAGGAACCCAATAGAGTTGTATTCTTTAATTTTAATTTAATTTTAAAATTTTCTTAATGTAAAAGTTTTCATGGAACAAAGGGTTAACGCCTACTATTAATTAGTGTAACTATCTATTCCAATTTCCTCCTCCTCCTATACTTTGTAATAATAAAATATTATGTAGCCATCTTTCAACTCAAATGAGACAAATGATTAGGTATGAAGAAACCAAGCTGCTTGTTGGCAAAGGATACTATTCTTCAACACATTTTTTAAACGACATTTCCTTGATTTTTGATATTAAGCTGCTTTGTCTATCAAGATTGTATTTGACTTAAGACAATAAAGCTATTTCAAAGTTGAAGTACTTTTCATAAAATGATGATGGCATATACTTAAAACCTGCACTATTTGGGTAATATTGAATTTTAATTGATATATTTCAGGCCTTCTAGATGACGGCGACGAATTCAAAGACTTTAGACTGAAAGTATCTGATCTAATCAAAGATGTAGTGTTTATAGTAGAAAGTAGAAGTTGCTTTAAACAGATGTTTTTAAATTTGCAATCTCAAGGTGTGACGTGGGATCAGACTGAAGCCGCTTTGTTTGTGATGCAGGCAGTGGCCAAAAATGTGTTACCGTAAGTAGAAAAACTACAAATATATTAAAATTTAGGTGCATTTATTTCCAGAGTTCATAATTGACGCTATATATCATGCTTCAAAAAATGTTTGAAATTCAGTTATACATAAATATACTTCAAATAAGGACTTTGAAGAATCTAGACCTATTATGTGAGTAACTATTTTTGTCTGATTGATGCATTTTACAGAACTGAAAACGAAGTTGTTCCGAAAGTAGTAGAAGCAATACTTCATATGCCCGTGTCAACCCACATAGCAGTAAGGTACACCTCAGTGTTATTATTAGGAGAATTGTGCGAATGGATAGAGAAACATCCGCAAGTGCTGGATCCAATACTAAATTTTTTGGTGCAGGGTTTGGCTGTACCGGGATTAGGTAAATCCACATTATCTTCTATAAATATTTATTTTAAAATCAGGAATTTGCATTGCATATATTGAAATAAGGAGTTGCAATAATGGCCAAATACAACAAGATTGTTTTCTTAATACTCTAATGTTCTAAATACAAATTTTTAACGATGTACACTTCTGAACAAATGTCATAATATATGGTGTGTTTCCACTTCTTTTTAGTTGACGAAGCGCAATATAAGTAAGTACATATATTCCATCAGGCTCTCCTTTACTTTTACTTGAAACATTTCTTTCTAATTCTTATACAAAGGGGTTATAGTTTCCACTACATTTATTTTCTTGATAGTGGTTCTTAAACGGTTCGGCACCGAATGTTTGTCATTGTTGACTAGCAGTGAATTAAACCAATCAACTGCTTCAAATTCCCCACTGATTTTATAATAAATTTCTATTTATTTATAAATTGTTCTAATATTCCATAATTTTTAGGAGCGGCAGCCGCCACTGCATTGCAAAATATATGTGCAACATGTAGTAAATGTATGTCTAGGCATATATCTATCTTGCTGCAGTTATTGCATCAAGTAGATACCTTCTCCATTACGAACAATGCTGTTATAGGTATATTAAAAGGTAAGGCACGTATTTACTAGAATAAATGTATTTTCTGTTCCCATTAAGCCTCATCCTATCCTATTTTAGGTATATTATTCCTTCTAAAATATGGGTGGAAGCTCTAAATACAGTATTGATTGTATGAACTTTTCAGCATTTTTGAAACAATTTTGAATGGATGCTGTATTTACAGCATCCATGAAAAAGGTCTTTGCCTAATCTGCATATCATTAACATAAAGGAAATTCTATATTTTATTTAATCTGCACCATAGGTATGTTACGTCGCCCAATCTTTGTATATGATTCTTCTCATCGCTTGATACCCCTTGTCTTGTCATAGGTTTGATACCAAATTTGACAAGTATAACATATATTGATTGCAATTTCAATTTCAAAAGTACTTTATTGTCAAGAAATTAATTTTTTTGTTGACAAAGGATGTTACATATAAGAATAAGACTACATTTAATAATAATAATAATAATAATAAGATGCTTTATTGACAAAAAATTTTACAATTTGTAAAAGCTAAGGCTAGAGTACAAAACATATAAAAACACAAATAGAAACATACAAAAAAAAAAAGAAATATACAACTATGCAAATTGTACAGGGTGATCCGCTATATTTTGACCAATGGATATCTCGGTTAATATTGGTTTCAGAAAGAAGTTTAAATTAGCAAACATTTAGTATTTTTCCTGAACCATCATAAAATGAAATCAGAAAAAACAATCGAGCATCAGCAGTCATATTTATATGATTTTTTTAAATGAATACCTGGTTTTTTCTTTTCACCGTTTGATACAGAATTCTTTTCTGATTTCAAATATATAAGGGTTGATGGCATTATTTTCAGCCATTATGGAATTATATTGAATTTTATAAATCTACTTTTTTAAATAACTAACAATTTAGTAACCTAGTTTGATTAGTTATTGGCATGTAAGGACACTTCTTTTAGAGAATTTTCCTGAGCACTTTCTACAGAAGACAAGTTTTCTAAAATGGTACACCTTTTGTGTAAGAAATCAAGAAATTAAGTGAGATTTGGCAACAATGTTAATATCGCTTTCTGTCTCAAAAGCTTTACGAGTGCCAAAATCTAATTTTTTCTCAAAGAGATAAATTAAAAGGAACTCCCAGAGTTCTTCGTAAGAGTAGTTAAGATTGTTAATTAAATCAAG
Source organism: Pissodes strobi (assembly GCA_016904865.1). NCBI lineage: Eukaryota > Metazoa > Arthropoda > Insecta > Coleoptera > Curculionidae > Pissodes > Pissodes strobi. The sequence continues at coordinate 57,581 of MU186562.1, read as the reverse complement.
GCTTTTCTTTAGATCGGTTACAAATTGTCTTAAATTAGGACCAGTACATTTTACCACAGAGTCTATTTCTAATAGTGATATAAAATGTGCATTAATCACTGATAATTTATTCTCATATCTTTCCTTTAACAAGCTAATTGCAACTTCAAAGTTATCATTAGTTGCGAGTAAGCTTTCAATGATTTTTAGGGGTTAGCCTCTCAAAAATGACTTTAAGTACAATAATTTCTGAATGTTACTTATTGAGTTATTATCTGTGATTAATGTGTCAAACAATTGTATAAAAAAGTTCCATTTAGAAATTTTACTATTAAAAGGATTGATTTTTATCTCTGGTAATCTTACAGAAGGGGGAGGGGGCTCTGCTGAGCTACACATTGAGAATTTGGAACAACTTGAGTGTTTCCTCGGGGATACATTCAATCGAATCGTGAATTTGATTATACTTGCTGAAGGCAAGTTCTAATCTATTGTGTTTTAAGACGAACTGTTTAACTTCATTTTCATTGTCTGCATTTGCTTTCATCCAATTACTTATTCGTGTAATTTGACCCTTGACACTGCTTCGCTGTGCTTTCAACTGTTCATAAGTTATTGTGAAATATTCTCAAAATACACAGTACAACAAATATACAAATATCAGTATAAATGCAAAAATATCAACCAAATATCAAGTACAGAAATAAAACAGTGCATATATAACAATATATCATATGAGTAAATAAAAACAGTATACAAGTTTTTATTCAGTCAATTACAGAGTTTCGTATCACTTACCACGAAAGTCTTTTACTTTTGGAGCAGCCCCGGTATGTATCTAGAGTTCTGCGAGGTGCAGGAAGTCCATCGATTCACAAAAAAATGGTGCGACAAAGAGTTACAGTAAACAGATCAATTTACAGTAAATAAATACAGCAATAAACAATGTGACCACAGCATAAACAAATATATCAAATTAAGTACCGACAAACCTAATAATTCAAGTTTTAATTCACTGTTTTTGAAGGACCTTGAGAAATTTAACTTAATTTAGCTCGAGACCAAATTTAATTAATCCGGCTCGAAGGACCAAATTTATGGTCGGGATAAACAATTATTTCTTTAAATTATTTATGACCACAAAGGTGGGGGTGGTAATTAACTGTATAATTAACCACATTAATTAGTGAACTGTATCACCGTGGGGGTTTTATACATAGGTTGTGAATTAAAAAAAGGTATTTTCGGTATTACGTAATTTAATAATGCAATACTTAATTTGCATTAAATGTGATAAGTATATACAACTTCTAACTACTTTCACTCATTCATTCGTTCACACATAAAACTAAATATACAAAAGGTTACTTATTAATAAATATCTACTGAAATTTCTTGATTGGTTGATTTAAAAATAAACCTTTGTCTTTACTGAATTTAAAATTTAATAAACTTTTATGTTTTAAAACTAGCAACTTTTTCTTTCTCATAGAATACCGTGATATCCAATTTTCTCTACTTAACTTCACTAGGACAGGTATATATAAGTCCTTTATTTAGTCACAAACTAATACATTCTTATAAACTAACTATCATTTAATTTGTGGTAACAATCTTACTACCTAATTCACAAATTCCTTACCTTAAAAAAGAATTACAATCAAGCAATGTTTGTCAGCAAGTGCCTCTTAAGAGTCACTTTAAAGGAATTAACATTTTCAATAGCCCTAATTTCAACTGGTAGCATATTATATTTGTTTAAACCATCAAAAAACAATGAACTTTGAGCACGTTCTTGGGTAACTCGTGGTATGTGGAAGTTTGCTCTATTTCGTGTATTGTGATTGTGAATGTTGACATTGTATGAGACTTTGCTTAATAGATATTGTGGTGCTTGTCCAACCCTAATT
>MU186562.1:0-29490 GCA_016904865.1 Pissodes strobi | reverse complement strand
GCTGACGACACTGTAGTGCTGGCTGAAACTAAAGAACAACTGCAGAGCCTTATGGACATTCTAACAACAGAAAGCAGAAACATGGGCCTGGAAATAAACACAGCTAAAACCCAGACTATGATATTCAATAGGAACCCCCGAGAAGTCCTCAGAGCTAATGTGGTCCTAAATAACGTTGTCCTGAAGGATGTAAAAAACTATACCTATCTGGGCAGAGAGATCAACAGCCAATTGAACCACATTAAAAAAATTAGAAGAAGAATCGAAATTGCCAGAACTGGATTCATGAATATGCGTAAGATACTTTGTCACCCGAAGCTCCTAGTCGCGACAAGACTCAGAACCCGGAAATGTTATATATGGCCACTGCTTTTGTATGGAAGTGAGACCTCGACCCTCAAAGCAGAGGATACGAAAAACTGAACGCCTTCGAAATGTGGATGTACCGCCGAATATTACGGATGAGCTGGACAAGCTAGACCACAAATGAAGAAGTCATAAGAAGAATACACACACGCCCACATCTTATTAACACCATCAAAATGAGAAAAACAGCTTATCTAGGACATCTAATGCGACATGCAGAGTACGAACAGACTCAACTAATACTGGAAGGAAAAATCGAGGAAAAACGGGGTATAGGCAGGAAGAAGAAATCATGGCTCCGAAATATACGTGACTGGACCAAACCCGACGGAAATACGCTCATCAATCAAGCACAGAATAGAGACCAATTTACCATAATAGTCGCCATCCTCAACAGAGACGGCACCTGAGAGGAGGAGTTTTAAGACCCTTTACAGTCATACGCCCTTTACAGTCATACGCCACTATGCTATATTAGTCGCTTCTGATTGGTGGATTAACGTCACTTTCACTTTATCTACGGCCGAGTCAGTTTATTCTACCAGGTCTTATTGATCTAGTGGTCAGATTCTATGATTGGAACGTGGACGTCCCGCGTTCTATTCCCAACTAAAGCTAACCCAAACTAACACATGTTTTCTTTATTTTTTTGAGGTTATGTTGGTTTATTTTTGTAAATTTGGGTTAGTTTAGGTTAGTTTCAGTTAGTTAGTTGTCTAGTTGTACCCCGGAGCAAGGGAAGGGCCATGCGTTAAGAGTTAACAGTATTCTAAAGTGACGTTAATCCCACCAATCAGAAGCGGATAATATAGCATAGTGGCGTAGGACTGTAATAATGGACCATTTTTGGACGTTCAGTAGCACATACATTGTTAGTACAGTTCAAATTGAAGCCTGTTAATCTAAGGGACATCCAAGCGACCTCCATCAAAGGTTTATACATGCCCTGGACATAAACTTTATGTTCAATGGATGTTTTGTGGTTTCTGAATCGTTGTTATTCGCTCTGAGATGAGGCTGTTACCTTTCTCAATATTTATTGCTTAACTTTTTTTTACCGCAGGCCATGCCATGTCTATTTTCTGCGCGTGTGTTTTTTTTTCGTAGAACTAATATTTACTTTTGTAATTCCAGTTTGGAATTATTTTTGCAACAAACAGTTTTGATTTTAAGTACACGCTTTTAGCAACGACGTAGACGCATCGTTTTGTTCTCAAAAATGCTATTACGTTAATCAACATCTCAAGAAGCTTAGATAACTAATTCTGCGATAAAATATTTCCCGTAAGTTTTGCAATTTTATTGTCTAAACATTATCAGTGGGTACTACTAATTATTCAGATAATTTCCATTATTTGATTATATCAGTTAAATATATTAAATACCTCTTCCTAAGTACCTTTTCGCTAGTCCGATATTTTACCTCAGTTCAATGAATGGAATTGAAGGAGGTTTTTAGCCAGCAATATTTGCAATAAATAAATAGTGACAATACGAATCAGACATGGAGGGAATAATCGAAGAACACATTTTTACAGGTGAGTGTTATACATAGCATACAATAATAATATTTTCCAATTAATGCTCTCTTTTATCGTGGAATTGAAGCAACGCAGTTATGTCCTCTTAACATAAGGTAACCTAATGAAATAAATTTATCGATTGAAGAGGTATTTCAATGGCCTAAAAATTTCGAAGTGAAGTAATACCAAATATTGTTACAAGTTACATAGGCAAAATAGGTCAACTGCACCCGGTTTATCGAAAACTTCTTCGTTAATCCTCTGTTATCGATAACCCCGAAGTTGCCCTGGCACCATTTGCATGGTAAAAGCCGCCTTTTGATCCGATTAGACCGTTAGCAGCAAGTTAGTTGTTTTTCGGGTATGACTACGATTTAAGCTTTTAATATTCTGTTTTGATTTGGTGTCATTGGTACAAGTAGCTATCATGCCTAACGGTTTAGGAAAATTGACTGATTTCCATCGTTGCGAAACAGGTAGGTATATACCTACATTTTATGGATTACTTAGAAAATAAAATAGAAAGTCACCAATTATTCAAAAAAAAATTATGTTGGCACGATGGACGATATTTTGGTGTGTTTCACGGGTACACAGAGACAGCTAATGATATTCTTGGAATGCATCAACAGTTTACATAAAAACATACACTTCAGTTGAGAATCAGACACTAACAACTCAATTAATTTTCTGGATTTAGTGATTTCCCGTGAATACAATAAACACTCCTTTGCAATATACCAAAAATCTTTCCATACAGACACAACCATTCACAACACTTCCTTACACCCATTCTCACACAAACTTACTGCCTACCATAGTATGATACATAGATTAATTAATATCCCAATGAAAAAAGTAAACTTTGATAAAGAATCAAACCTTATAAAGCAAATAGCTATAAACAATGGTTATCACATAAGATAATAGACATTATTTGGAAAAAGGAAACCACCAAAAAAACATTACTCTTTTACCCACAACAACCTAAAATACATACACAATACAAAACAATAACTTTTACAGGGAAAATATCCGCAAAAGTGAGCTATATCCTTAAGAAAGAAAATATTAACATCGCTTTTAAAAGAAATAACAAAGTCCCAATGCCTCAAAAATGCGGTGTTTATAAGTTAGATTGTGGGTCATGCATAAAGAGCTATGTAGGTCAAACGGGTCGTACTTCCGAAGTTCGAATTGAAGAACATAAAAGAGATTGCCTGAACAATAAACCCAATTAAGCGTACGCAGCTCATCTTTTAGACAACAATCATAATTTCAATGAACAATTCACTATCCTCCATACAGAAAATAAAAGTAAAAAATTATCGTTTTTGGAATCTTGAGAAATTAACAAACTTAAAAAATCAGGAAATATACTTAACGACATAATGACCAATTATTAGAAACATAATTATTCGTTTTTAAATTTATTTTAATATTCTAAGGATTTTTAATGTAACATACTATATGCTATTCGCTATTTTTTAATTATAGTAATAATTCTCTAATCATTTTTAAAACAGAAGATACAAAAGCACTACTCGAAGTAATGAGGTCGAATTGAGAAGACTCAATACTTATACCTATTTATATCTTCTGTTTTAAAAATGATTATAGAATTATTATTATAATTAAAAAATAGCGACTTCAACTGTCAATAACTCCTAAAGTATTAAGAATAGGCATATAGTGTGTTGCATTAAAATCCTTAGAATTTTACGTAGAATCGAAAAATCGAATAAAAAAGGGGGCTAGATTTTAATAAATGTTTCTTTTTTATCTACCCTATATACTTTACAATTTTTTGTTTTTCTTTACGTGTGCAACCTATGCACATAAATCGTGACCAATTTCAACTTGAAAATTGCTTGTTCTATTTTTATTCTATATATTAAGTTTTGTTTTGTATTTGCTCGACTAGGGTTACTTTATTTATTTAATTCGCTTTGTCCATAAAATTAATTTGAATTTTTCTGTGGCAATAAAGCATACTTGACTTTGACTTTGACTACATTAAGAACCCTACAATTTTCCTTTTTATTTTTTTTGTAGCTTAAAAATTAACAAAGTTTAGGGGGGGGGGGGGGGGGGGACATTATGGGTGAACACCCTGTACCTTAGTGTAATGTTATTTATGTCTAGGCACTTGACAAAGTTGCCGTGCAACGAAACATGTTGTGTGAATAAATTTAAAATTAGTGAAAATCCGAAACAGTGTATCAATTACTAGTAATATACATTTCCATTACGGGAATAAAATACTTGACTTGGGTGCAATTTTTATAAACACAACTGACTAACTGTCTAAACTTTTATTAAATGAGGTTTAGACAAAAGTTTGTAAGATAATTCGAAAGTAATAACATTTGTCTTATCATAAAACAAAGAAGTTCATTACCTCGTTTATCAAAATATTTGTTTTCAGTCTACAATGTTTTCTATTATATTTCGACCCTCGGCTACCAACCCTAACTATAGGAGATAATTTCAAATACTAATGTTCCTCTGTTATATTTTGGGATTATCAAATAATATTAGAATATTTCAGGTAAATAGATAGGTACTTATCTAAAGAGATTAACCCAACTTCTCCTCTCTCAAATGTTATTGTACTTATCAGTAAAAGAGATCGGCTTATTCTGATTTCAGAATTATATAATAATGCGCTGACCAGCAGATCAACTGTTTCTTAAATGTTTTGTATAAGTAATTGTCGATTAAAATGATTAAAATAGACACAAAGGCCTGACTTTTCGATACTAACCCCGTAATGCTACTATATTATACGTTAATAGTATTGTGTCGTTAATTTTAGTGCTTCAAAAAAAAACTCAAAACATTGGAATTTTTATTTTCATTAACATAAAAATGTAATTTTATTCTATGGTCATATCAGAATGGAATCCAGAGATTTACAACATAGAAACATCTAGTGTTTTGAACTCTAAGTGCACCATGTGGTCATGAGTAATCGGCTGGGGCAGTAAAAACACATGACACTTTTATCTTAGATAATGTATAACAAAAATATGGAACACTCGAAATAGCTCAGGTATTAGCTAACCTGAATTCAATTAAATTTTGTAAGCATGATTTCAGCATTGTGGCCAAGTTTACCGTTTATGTGTAATTGATAGGAAGTTATATTTTCAATAATTTTTATTAAGAGCACTTTTTTGAAAGTAAATCATAGTCTATTGATATTTAAATGTATACAATGTAAGACAATAAATTAATTTAAACGTAGATGAAAACTAAATGAGATGTTTAAAATGTCTGTTTACTTCCTCACAGTAAGCCAAATACTGTGGAAAAACATTTAGAAGGATGTCAGTTTTCTCGATTCTTAAACATTATCATATTGTTAGCTTTAAATCATCGAGGTTACGGCTTTGCAATCGAGGGGCGACAAGTCTGTGGTCGATCCGTTTTCCAAAAAAGACAAGATCCAGATATTGCCGAACATTATGAACATAATGCGTTGGGGCACCATTCTGTTGAAACAATATTTCATCATTTGGTGCTTGATTTTTGTATTTATCCTAATTCTTTTATGCGACTTCGCTTACACTCGGTACAGTTTTCCGATGCCGAAAGCGACGGTTCCAAAATAGCATTTTCTTGATCCTAAGGCCCTGCTCAGTTAGTTGTCTCTCGAGTCATAGTTGAATCTTGACGTATAAAAAACGTTGCTATCAAATTTATTATCATATTGATGGTAAAAAATTTGAAGGGAATTGTGGAAGGGTTCAATTTAGCTAACTTCAGGTGTAAGAACTTGAACGAAAGTTCAAGTTCATGCTAGAGAAGATCTGCTTTTAAAGATGATGCCTACCGGCCTTCAAATATGAGATGTGTCTACATTCCAATTCAATTTGAGATAAAATCAGTTGTGGTATGTCAAGGTTATGCACAAATCTTAGCAAAAGTATTTACATTCAATTAAAATATATCATGAAAATTGCTATAATAGTCATTTTGTTTATTTTCATTTTAAACCCGTATTAAGTACTAAGTACGCATTAGTGATGATGAGATTATATTCAAGTCGATTATGGGAAATGTGTTATTTGCTCGTCGATGAACAATAAACCCATATTTGTATGTGAATACAATTGATAATAATTCATATATTTCCCACCTACCAGTTGCCATTTTTCGATCAAGTTTGGCCATAATCAGCATCAGAAAACCACAAAAATCCCACAAACTCGTGAAGATCGAAAATAGCCAAGAAACCACGTCAGATATGAATAAGAAATGGCTAAAAATATGAAAATGCTTCTTGGTTAAATGTGGTTAAACTAAAGAAAAAGGCTTTAAAAAAAATATATATAAAGTCGGATATATTGTAGAAGGAACGATTAGAGAATCAGTTAAGTAACGCATCAAAATGAAAAAAATGCAGCAGCAGAAGGGAGGAAACCAAGAAAACTGATGGCGAAATCCTTCTGCCTGATATTTGGTGAAGAATATGGAGAGGCTTCGCCTCGCCTATTCCACAGAATGATTAATATGAAAAAAGTATTTATCGAATACCAAAAATACCCAATATATACAGAAATATCTATTCAAAGGTATTTCAAATGCCAAGAACACTATCACAAAAATAATAATTGTACCAATGATCAGAAACGCGGATTTTGTGCAGAGCAACATAATTCCATAGAATGCCATAAAAGATATAAAAATTGCATTAACTACAAACGAGCGAATGAGAGATACAACCTTAACTATGATGTGATCCTGAGTGTCCAGTGTACAAATACCTTATACAAATTTTAAGAAGAAGATTGACTATGGGGCTTCAATGGCTACTGACCATGAGCGCCGGCAGGGGGGGGGGGTGTAAGGGGGGCAGTTGCTTAGTATAAAAGTAAATTTCAAATTCAGTGAAAGATGCATAGGTACTCGAAAATTATATTGACTATTTTCTTGCAATACCACAACAACAATTAAAGATCTTTCAGTACCCTCCTACTTGCAAAAACCTGAGATCAATCATGTCTGAGGAAAGAATCTCTCTCTTATTTGTGAATAATAATAAATACAGAGTTATTGAAAATGCGATAAATCGGTTTTCACAAAAGAGAAGAGATCTACTATTACTTTTCTACAATTAGGAAAATATAGGTATGTACATCCATAGTACATAGTATATATTTTTTGTATTTCCAATACAAAATGTATGTCAAAGTTACGCTACAGTTAAGCTTAAGTGTAGCAAACCGAAACCGTATATATGTATTTTTGACAATAAAAATATTTAAGTTTCAATCTATTTTTACTTTGCCCCAGAGGGGATCTATAGGAGCGGCTACAGGGGTTATAGCTCTCAAAAGTTTCTGCAATACTTGTATACAAATAATACAAATTTTAAATTCAACCTAACCTAAGAAAAAAAAAAAAGAAGAGTTAACGATTGCAGATTCGATTGTTATATTATATCATCAAGAGAGGGGTCCCGTTCCAGTTTACTTTTGTTGCCTGTTGCCCAGCTCTATTTTTTTACGTGTAATTGACTTGGCAAATTTGGCAATAATGCTTGGTAAAATCCGCTTCGTCCGCTCGTGGAAGGCGTGTTTTTTTTTAACGATTTTAACGACTTTTGGGTAACAATTGGGTGTGGCATCCCCTAAATTTTCACGGCGGAGCCTGCGACGAGCTTCTTCCTCGCGCCTACTCTCCTCTGGCGACAGGATGGTTTACAAACAGAATCAACAAATCTCCAGAACAATTGAGAAAATAAATTATCAAACATTTCATGATTTCATTAGTAGAGAAAATTGAGAGGAGGTTCTGAGAACAAACGATCCTGAAGTTGCAACTGAGGTCTTTTTAAGAATTGTCTGCGCCTACATAGAACAATCTAAAGAAAAACGGTCCGTATATAATAAACATTACAACAGGTTAAAACCGTGGGTTACTAAAGGTATTATTGAAGCGATTAAGCGTAGGGATAAAATGAAAAAAAAAACACTGAAAAGAAAATTGGCAACGTTTTATTGTCAACTTCCTCATCTCATCTCTTTTCTCTTTTCTTCTTGAAGGGTCCAGTGTCGTGTCATGTGTCAGGTCATCGGATGCCTATTCCTAATTAAAATTAGATCACGTCGATCATAACTATTACAATTCAATTGGCTCAAGGTAGATTTTCTGGTTTAAAAACTAATAATTAATACTATTGTTTTGTATGGTTGCTTTGTTAATAAGGAGGTAAGGTAAGCTAATGATGAAGAATACAAAAAATATAGAAACAACTTAAATTAAATTATACATAAACAGAAATATGATTTCTATAAAAAACAAATATAAAATTATTTCTGGAGTACTAGATGAAAGAAAAAAATAATCATAATTCTTTTGAACTAAAAAATTACATAGCAGAAAACTTTGCGAGCAATAAAGATATGGCTAACTATTGCAATTCCTATTTTACTAATGTTGGAATAAAAATGTTACATCAAATTAAAGTTGAAAATGATCCTGTTCATGTACAGGGTGTCCGGTTATAAATGTAACCCCCCTTTAACTTTTTTATTTGCCCTCGTATAAAAAAATGGTAAATACAAAAGCTGTAAGGATGTTTATACAGTTTTCTGCGGATTTACTAGAAAAACAATTGAACATCGAAATTCTACTGTACAGATTAAATTAATGTTTTTTTTAATGGGACACCCTGTATATTCTTCTGTATATCGATAGAGCTCTTTAAGGCGAGTTCAGTAATATAAGGTTTGTTGGGTCTAGCTATAATAGTTACCACGTAAATTGCAAGAGTGTCGGGTATCTGATTATGACTGAACCCCTCTCCTAAATTCTTTATTTGGTGAGCTAGAAAAAATGTTGTATACAAAAGTTGTAGGTTCCTTCAGAAGCTTTTCTGCGGTGTTACTAGAAAAACAATTGAACATCAGAAAAGCATCTGAACGAAGAATTTTTTTCTAGCTCACCAAATAAAGAAGTTAGGAGAGGGTGTAGTAATAATCAGATACCCGACATTCTTGCAATTTACGTGGTAACTATTATAGCTAGACCCAACAAACCTTATATTACTGAACTCGTCTTAAAGAGCTCTACCGATATCAGGAAGAATATATAGGGTGTCCCATTTAAAAAAACATTAATTTAATCTGCACAGTAGAATTTCGATGTTCAATTGTTTTTCTAGTAACACCGCAGAAAACTGTATGAAGATCCTTACAACTTTTGTACTGAACATTTTTTTATACGAGGGCAAATAAAAAAGTTAAAGGGGGGTTACATTTATAACCGCACACCCTGTACATCATGATTCTATGACATCAATGTTCTTGGGACCAGTGGATAATTATGAAGTAATTAAACAAATTAACTCTCTAAAAAATAACTGTGCCCCTGGTTTGGACTGTATAAATTCAAAACCAATTAAAAAATTCTATAAGTTCCTTACTGAACCTCTCAAATACATTATCAATCTGATATTTAGAACAGGAATTGTACCCTCATTCTTTACAACCTCGGTTGTCACGCCTGTCCATAAAGCTGGAGATACATCGACAATTACAAATTATCGACCTATAAGTGTTATTAATAGCTTCGCAAAGATTTTTTAAAAATGTACAATTATGTCACCAATAATAATATTTTATCCCCAAATCAATATGGGTTTTGCAGTAGGGTGAGTATATCTGATACCATGTACGAATTAACTAAGCATGTTACTAATAATTTGGATAATGGGGATAATAATTGTCTGCCGGTTTTTCTTGACCTTGCGAAGGCGTTTGACACTGTGCCTCATGACTCCTTACTGAGTAGGTTAAGCATTTATGGAGTTAGGGGTGTAGTGTTAGAAGTCTTTAAAAGCTATTTGGCGGAAAGGGTGCAGGTGGTTAAGGTCCGGGAAACCCATAGTGAACCATTAAATGTGCAAATTGGCATCCTTCAAGGCACTGTACTGGACCCATTGCTCTTTATAACTCATATTAACCCTTTGACAATAATTATTATAGATAATGGAACAGTAATATATCTTATGCTGACGATACAGTCATAGTTTTTAAGGGAAGATCTGGGATGAAGTTAAGGCCTCTGCAATATCCGGCATATTTCAAATAAAAAATTGGCTTGACACTTTCAAATTAACTTTAAATGTTAGTAAAACTAACTAAATTGCATTTCCTCTAATAGCTGCAAATAGGCCGGATTTTGGTAACATCGTGGTTGAGGGTTTGGAAAGGGAGATAACTGAGGTGTCAAGTACAAAATATTGACCGGCATCTCAAATGGAGGGAGCACGTGTTAAAGCTTACTGACAACATCAGGAAACTTATCAGATAGTTTTACCTTTTGAGAGAGGTTTTGTGTACCTAACTGTTAGTGTGTGTATATAGGGCGCTCGTGGAATCCTGTCTGAGATACGGGATAATAGTCTGGGGGGTTTATACAATAATTCACTGAAGCAATTGAAGGTTGTACAAAACTACATTTTGAAAATAATTTTTAGGAGGTGCAAGAGATTTCCTACACATTTTCGCTACTAGAAGCATTGCTAGCGAGCACCTGAGAGTTCCAAATAGTAATAAGAATGTTAACCTAAGATCTCTAAATTTTCTTGCTCCTAAAATGTATAATATTCTCGCGACTTTATTAGATCTATTGTTAGCGGCAGCAGGTTTATTAGAGCTTGCAGGGTTTACGTTTCACAGAATCTACATAAATTTATGCCTCTGTTTTAGTTTGAGTTAGTTTGGGTTAACTTTTTTAACCTTTTTTTACTTTTCCCTTGCACATACGGTATTCAGTTGCTTAGGTGCAAAATAACAAGCATCTGCTTATATTATAAATTCTTAGTTGTAATATGCCAAATATAATATATAACATAGCACTTTTGTCAATAAATTTGATTTGATCTGATTTCAGAAGCCAAAGGATATTTTTTACCATTGTGCTAACCGTAGTTCTGATGATGACTTGTAGTTGGTACTTGTTAATTCAGAAGTTTATAGGTATTTATTTACTGCCCTGTATATACAGAATACGCACAATATTAAAATAAAAACACCCGGTAGCCTAGCCGATAGGCCATGAAATTTGCCCTAATATTTTGAGAACCGCATTAAAAAAATCCTTTTTAGTTTTGTATGTAGGTAGGTACGTTAAAACTGAGACAAATAACTTTTTGTATGCGTTTCAAGTGACCAGTTTATATAACCATCCAATATGCGATTCAGTTTTATTGCCAATATAATGCTAAAAGCTGAATCACTATATTATCTATAGATGCTCAACATAATAATGATGATCTTCAAAAATGTGAAGTGTTATTCTCTTATAGATAAGCAGAATATGTATTTCTAATACAGAAGCAATTACATTTACATATTCTTTACGATAGTCGATAATCAAACGATAAAATACAATTATTATTATTAACCCTGATGACACTACTTTTTCCTGTATTTTCAAAACGTGGATGACATTTTTTGAGAATAATATTTTCATAAATTACTGAAGTAGCTTACCTGCTATTGCGGTGGGTACACCCAAATTGAGAACCGATCGATATTTGGATACCCTTAAAACCCACGTCGCGCGATTAAAATAACAAACATTATAACGAGAGTGGAAGAAACCATATTAGGTAGTAATCCACTGTGATCTTAGTTGTAATCTCTAGTTTAGGTTAAAGTTTGTTTTAAAATTAAAGATAGTACCTAAATCGATGGTTGATATTAAGGGTGTAAACCAGATTACATACAACGAATTGTATTGCTTCTGAAGGAAATCGATATGCGAATGCGAGTGGTGTGTCTATAGGCAAATTATTTAAATTAATAAACTACTAAAATTTATTACAGTAAGTGTTTATTATGGATAAATGAATAATGAAAAACGGAAGTTCTTTAATGTCTACATTTGGACCTTTTTTGCAGCAATTTTTTACTTTACAATATAGGTTCGAAAATAAGTGAAAAGTCGCTTTCTCAGTAGTGCTGTCCACCTTCTGAGTAGTGGGTCGTACGGTCGTCATTGGTACTCTGAGATATATTTAGCGACTCTATTTTTCTGTCCACTTGCAAAGGCGTTGCCTATAATACCCTAATGGGCACTGCAAGTAGGAAACGGCGAGGAGGAAAGATACCGATGGACTCTTTTCTTAAAGATGTTTAGACTGTAGCCAACAAGGAATAATTCGGTTGGTAAGGAGTTCCAGATGCTCGTCACACGCCAGAAGAAAGAATTTTGGTAGAGGCTGGTTCTGGGCGTGCTCAGCATATGGATGAGAGCTTCTAGCTCGTCGTGTGGAACGAACAAAGCTGGCACCGGAGGGAATCAACACCTTCCGTGATAATATCGGTAAAAAAGGGAGAGATCACCCACCATCCGCCTATGTTCCAAGGTGTGAAGGGATCGAGTCAGTGTTTCGCCGTTAATAAGTCTAACAGCTCGGTTATGGATGGAGTCTAAGAGCAGAACTCCAAATGTGAGAACAATACTCCAGAGTAGGTCTGATTTGCGCTTTATAGAGTGTAAGCAGCTGATGGGAGCTGAAGTATTTTTTGGCACGGAAAAGTACACCTAGTTTTTGAGAGGCACATTTGGCGAGACCTCGGATATGCTCATCCCATGAAAAGTTAGTGCTTGCGGTTATTCCAAGAAACATAAGATTGGAGGATGGAGAAAGGATTTCCCCCTTCATGATGATGTCAAGGTAGTTTCCCTTAGTTTTTCTCCGGGAGTACACATCAGTATGTGCCTTTTGGGCATTGAAGGTTACAAGATTGTTGGATCCCCATTCAAGAATTGTGTTTAAGTCTCGCTTGATAGAGTCAGTCTGTTGAGAGAAGAAGCGCGGCGACCCTAACCCCACTTTAATTTCAAATCAAAATATTCAAAACAATATTGAAAAAAAATTAACTGCCGATCCAGCTTACTCTACTGAAAATAGCGTTACCACCGCCGCTGAAGCTCCAAATCTTCAGCCCTTGAAGCATAGGGCTGAGGATGAAATTGTTGAAGTCTTTGCTACTGATGCAACACAAAATGGGTACAAGTATAGTGAAGAGTGGAAAGTTGTGGAAAACAAAAAGAGAAAGAAACAAAAAAAGCAAATCCAATCAAAGCGACCTGCACCACTACGGGGAACTAATGAAAGTTCAGGTACCCTCAAAGCGGCTCAAAGGATGGCTTTTTTGTTTCTCTCAGGCTTGGCACCAGAGACAACAGAAGAAAATGTAATTGAACACTTAAAGTCAAACAACTTGGATATGCACTGTAAGTGTGAAAAGATAAGAACTAAAAGGTCAAACTATTGTAGTTCTTTTAAGCTTGCTGTGCCTGCAATGCAAAGATCAAAATACCTTTGCTCAAGCCTCTGGCCGCAGAGCTCCATAATCAACCATTTTCTGAACTTACAGAGCCAAGGGAAGGTGACTCAAACATCCCAATCAACCAGAACTCAACACTAAAAATTTTCCACGCTAATGTCTGTTCTCTCAGAAATAAGGTCACAGAACTGGAAGCCTTCACTTTAACTAACAATGTTGATGTTTTATGCATAACGGAACACTGGCTTACTAACGAGGAAATTCCTTACATAGTGTTACCGGGGTACAAACTGGCTGGCTACTCTACAAGGACCCAAATCCATGGGGGGAGGAACGGCAATTTTCGTAAGAGACCATTTTAATTTTAAGACAATTTTTAATTCTCTAGATTTTGATATTAGTAATAAGTTTTATATTGAAAAATGTTTTGAATATTGTTCAGTTTCTTTGGAAGAGTTCAAACTTAATATTATCACTATATATCGTTGCCCATCTGGAGGTTTTGACACATTTGTGGCCTCATTGGAGGGACTGCTTACCAGTGTTGAATGGGGTCATAAAATTGTTCTTGCTGGCGACTTCAATATAAATTTTTGTTTGGCATCACCTAGCGCGGCAAAAGCTCTGGAAGGGATTAATTGTTTCAATCTCAAACAGACAATTTTCATACCCACACGGTGCAATAATTGCCTTGATAATATTTTCATGGATCCAGATTTGGAGGTCTGCACTTCAGAGGTTGTCGAGCTGGGTTTTTCTGATCATAGGGGCCAGTCAGTTGAATTCAGCTGCTCCATGAACTGCAGCAGGGTCACCAAAAGTATTATGACACACAGGCCCATAACACAGAATGGGTTAAATATCTTTTATCAAAAAATAGCTGCATGTGACTGGCAGTTTGTGGTAGCTGATAATATTAGTGTAGAAGCAAAATTTTCAACTTTTCAGGATGTGTTGCAGCAGAATTTCATTGAATCATTTCCGGAAAAAAAGTACATTGTTCGTTCTGACCAACTAGAAAAACGAAGCTGGTTTACAAGGGAATTGAGGGAAATGCGGGAACAACTCTGTTTTCTGGGGGACTTGGCAAGACTCTACAGATATCCAGGTATTCTGGACGCTTGTAAGAACATGAAACGTAAATATAAATTGGCAATACGCAGTGCAAAAATAAAAAATAATGACAATGTTATACAAAATTCCAGCAATCCAGTAAAAGCTATGTGGGATATCATAAATCTTCATAGATGTCAATCTAAAAAGCAGTCACCAAATCACATTTCACCTGCTGTTTTTAATAATTTTTTAGGCAGCATTACTCAGAAAGTTAAGGAGAAACTACCTTTAATTGATGGGGATCCTTTATACAAAATGACAAACTTTACATCTAGAAACCAGTTTACCTTTTCTGAAATGTCATATATCCAAGTTCGTGATATCATAGATAGCTTAAAAAATAAAAATAGTAAGGACATATTTGGTCTAAATACTAAAATTTTAAAATCAATAAGAAATCTCATTATTAGTCCTTTAACTAAACTAATCAATTTATGTATAAGATAAAATGTATTTCCCTCAATACTCAAAAAGGCTGTGGTAGTTCCTATTTTTAAGAAGGGAGATCCTGCTGAACCAGAAAATTATAGACCTATTTCTTTACTGCCAATTCTATAAAAAATAGTTGAGAAAGCTATTTGCATGCAAATAGTCCAATACTTTGAAAATAATAATTAATTTTTCTCAGGTCAGTTTGGCTTCAGGTCCAATCTAAATACGGTGCTGGGCATTCTGGATCTGGTGTCTTCTATCCTGGAATCTTTTCACACTCTTCAGCATAGTGCTGTTCTCCTGTGCGATTTAAGTAAAGCCTTCGACTGTGTCGACCATGGGATTCTCCTTCGTAAGCTGGGAGGATATTGCTTCTCAGTTAATAGTACTCAACTCATTAAATCATACCTTATGGATCGCAGCCAAGTAGTCAGAGTAGCGGCGGTGAAATCGGAGGAAAGTGTACTAAATATAGGAGTACCACAGGGATCCGTTCTTGGACCTGTATTATTTTTAATATATATTAATGACCTGCCAAATGTTGCTGTGCTGGAAAAGTATACACTTTTCGCCGATGACACCACCATCTCTGCTCGGGGAACTGATCTTCTGGCAGCGTTGGAGAGTTCTGTTGTCGCGCAGGAAAGGGCAAAAATGTGGTTTTCTTTAAATAAATCGCTTTTAAATGATACCAAAACACAACGAATGATTTTCTCATTGAGAAATATACAGGGCATGAGTGACAGTATGGAGAGTGTGAAGTTCTTGGGAGTACTACTGGACTCTAAACTTCAGTGGGGTCCCCATGTTGATAATCTTAGCACGAATCTAGCAAAAATTATTTTTCTGTTGCGCAATCTTGCTAATAATGTTTCTTTTGGAGTCTTAAAATGTGCATATTATTCCATATTTCACTCACATCTTTCATATGCTGTTCTTGCGTGGGGATATTCACCTGATGCTGCTAGGATTTTTGGCCTCCAGCGTAAGGCCATCAGAATACTGGCTGGGCTTGGGTTTAGGGATTGCTGTAGGCATGCGTTTATCTCACTGGGGGTTCTTACCTTTCCATCGTAATATATACTGGAAAATCTTCTCTTTGCAAAAAAGAATGAACTAGTATTTGAAACCCATGCGAATATGCATGACTATGATACCAGACATAGGCAGCATATGGTGGTTCCCTATTGGAGGCTACGAAGGTGTCAAAATGGGCCAAATTATTGGGCCATTAAACTATTTAATACTCTTCCAGAGGAACTTAAGCAGCTACCATATAATAGTTTTAGGAATAAGGTTAGGGACAAAACAGTCGTTTTACTCTTTGAATGAGTTTTTAAAATTTAGATTTAAAAAAATAAATTCTGTGTGATGTTTGAAAATGTAATGTTTGTCTTTCTTTTTTTTATAAATGTGTATTATATAGTAAGTAGATACGTTTTTAAATTTTATCCGGAATTTGACATGCCTATACATTTTAATTTTAACTTTTATTACCCATTTTCTCTGACGTATGTTAACAATTTTTTTTTTTGTAATGACATGAATAAATTGAGTTTGAGTTTGAGTTTGAGTTTGAGTCTTCTTAGTTGTTCCAGAGTGGCCGATGATAATGGTTTGTCAGAAGAAAAGGTTGATACTGCTATCGTCTGCATAGCCGTAAATGGTGTTTTCAGTGCGCTTTAGTAGGTCATTTATGTGCAGCAGGAACAAAGTTGGAGACAAAACCGAACCTTGCCGAACACCAGCATTGATGGCAAATGCCTCGGACGAGACACCATTGATAGCGACCTAATTACTCCTTTTATCCAAAAAACTGGACAATAGTGTATGTAGAGCCGGTAGAAAGCCATAAGCTGAGAGTTTGTCCAGGAGTGATTGGTGCCACACCCGGTCGAAGGTTTTGGAGATGTCAAGAGCAACGACTCGGGACTCTCTGTTTTTTTCCAGGGTTGAATTCCAGATGTGTGTTACATAGGACATCTGATCTCCTGTTGAGCGCTTCGCTCTAAATCCATATTGCCTATCAGATATTATGTTGTTCTGTTCAAGATATTTTAGGATCTCAATGTTTATGACTTTTTCCATTACCTTGGCCACGACTAGGATTAAAGATATTGGACAATAATTACTGGTAATATTTTTCTTTTCCTTCTTAGGTACAGGTTGCACTCTAGCGCGCTTCCAGAGGGCTGGGAAAATACGTCTATTTTAGCATAAGGTATATAGTTTGGTTAGAATAGGTGTCAGCTCCAGTGCGCACTGTTTGAGAACAATGGAGGGATTTCCATCCAGTCCAGCGGCCTTTGAGCAGTCAAGACGACGAAGTAACCCTCTTACCTTTTTTTACTTGAAAACGATTTCTGGCATTGTTGTGGCGAGCCTAGGCAACATTGGTGGAGTCTTTCCATGTGCATCAAGGGTGGAATTTCGTGCAAACATTGAGGCAAACAAGTCTGCCTTTTCCTTGCAGTCACTGCAACGGAATTGTCTTGTCGCGCAATAGTGGTGGAAAACTTGAAGATGAAAAGTTTTTCCCGATGGTCTTTGCAAATCCCCAATATGATTTTGAGCCGTTCGGACAGTTCAAAAGCTTCTCGCGGACTCTCTGATCAAAATCAGCTTTGGATTGATCAATAATTAGTATGCAGCTATTTCGTGCATTCAGAAAAGCTCGGCGCGAAACAACCGAAGGGTTGTTGCGCCATTTGCGATAAGTTTGGAAACCGCCTGAGTACACCCTTTGTTGAACCATGATTTTCCAGGATAGGATCGTTTATTAGAGAAAGGGATTGAAGTCTCCTTCCCAATGAGAATGACTTCTGTAATGGATTCAACAATTACAGATTGATCGCTGGATTTCAAACAGACGTCCCTCCAAGGGAATGACAAGAAAAAGTCTCGAAGTTCACTCCAGTTTGCATGTTTATAATGCCACACTTTGCGAGGAAACGCTTTAGAGGACGGTGGAGTTGGACAGGTGGACAAAGCAGATATAAGCCTGTGATCAGAGTTACCCAATGGTGATGTAATGTTTATCCTATAAGAGTTTGGGGATGTGGTTAGGAACAAATCCAGTAGGTAAACCTGATAGTTTCCAACGTTCGGTATCCGTGTTGGCTCGTCCACAAGTTGAGCCAGGCCGCAGGTGATTGCAAAAGCCTCAGCTTCTCTGCCCATATCATCCGTTCGGGAAAAAAAAATTAGCCAAGGGAATTTGTGAACATTAAAGTCCCCCACGAATGTTATTTCAGCATCTGTGTGGGTGGTTTGAAGTTTGTCGAACGTTAGTGAGAGATAGGAGAATAGTTGTTTATAATTGGGTTCATTTGGAGAAAGATAAAGGATGCAAATAATTTTAGTAGCATCCTTTAGTGACAGGTTGAGCCAAAGAACATCAAAATTTGCCGATTCCACATTCTCGTCTCGGTGATGTGAGGTTACTGCGGACGTAAGCGCTAACACCTCGTTTAAATCGAAACTTGGTGAGAAGTTCGTATTGGGGCAAAGCATATGGACAGTGTCCGTAGACGAGCTGACTTGGTTTTCCACTAATCCTAAAATACTAGGGTTTTCTGTCTGGAGATGATGATGGACAGAATTAATGTTGGTATTAAGACCTCTGATGTGGCTGAAGTCAGTTGATCCTTTTAATAGATTTCTTTAAAAATCGAGATCTTACAGAGAAGGAAGGGAAATTTAATTGGCTACTGAAATCATGTCTCTTTTCTTACGTTTGAAAAACCTTCTTTCCAAAAAGGCATGAGGAAACAACTGATATTTATTTATCATGTGCCGAACCCATTTTATGCATATTTATTTAAAATTGTGTCTTTGTTTGAAATACTAGTTTCTTAAAATTCCCTGATGGTGAATTTGTCGGGTCGAAACGTAGAAATAAATAAACTTGTGATACATGGTTGAGTAACAAATTTATGAGATAAAAATCCTGGTTTGTAAGTTATAGTCAATTTAAAAAATCGGTTATACTGGCTTGTAGAGAAGAACAAAAAATGGTTTGTTCTGGTTTAACTTTTTTTTGGCTAACGTTTATTATTTTCGCGTTATTAAATGAAGGAAATTAGGCAACACCATACACGTATTATGAATAATCATCAAAAAAGCAACATGTTCTTCAATTTAAATCATATCCTATAATTCTTACGATTTCAGACCACTTGTATATGGACTAAAATAAAAGAACATTGAGCGTGATTATAAGCATACGGCTGAGTACAACTCATTGTCTCTGCCAGATGACCACATCGTCCTGCTGAGAACCACATAGCTCGAAACGTCGTCGATTGTGAAGATAAAGATGATGGAAATAGTGTTTATTATATTAATGGGCTCCCCTAGTTGTCTTTGTTTTGGACTGACGAATGCTGTTGACCGATTCAGTGTTATACGAGTATGAATGGACCTTCCATGTTTGAATTTCCCTAAAAATATACTATAAAGTAAGAATATATTAAGGATAAGCAGATATCAGATCAGAAGAGACTATGCCATCTTCTGATTCACTTAACGCCTTCAATGTGTTTGACCATGCGTTGGTGGAATCTTCTTCTGAAGCGTATCCACTAATGGATGTTTGCGATCACATTTTCGATTGCTTCTCTGTTCCTTGCATTGTGTAACCCTATCCATTGCCAGATGTTTCGCAGACAAGACATTTTCTCTCTTCCTATTCCTCTTTTGCCCTCAATCTTGCCTTCCACTATCAGCTGCAAGAATTCACATTTTTAGTCATTTCACATAATTCACGTTCTCTGTTGGTGGAATGCAGGTGGAGCTCTTGGAATAAGTGTCTTAAACCCCTTCATAGCCTTGAATGGAAAGCAATGCTGAGCTTGAGGAAAATATCGTCCAAAAAGCTGGTTGGTCGGGATAAACCATTATTTCTTAATAATTTATCACCACAAATATGGGGGAGGGGGGGGGGTGATAATTAACATTATAATTAACCACTTTAATTAGTGGCCTGTATTAAAATAGGGTGGTGGAGGTTTTATACATAGGCTGTGAATTGAAACATGTATTTTAGGTATTATGTACTTTAATAATGCAATAATTAATTTGCATTAAATATGATAAATATATACAAGAATTTCTAACTACTTTCAAGCATTCATCCTTTCACACATTAAAACTAAATAGATACTGTACATATTGTCAAATATAATAATTCATAAAGCTATTAACTAATTATCACCCTGTCCCAAGTTTGAACTTGAACTTGGGAATTATTTAATAAACATTAAAAGCAAACTATAAACAACGCGAGCAGTCAACGGGAGCGATTATGAACCTTAAGCATGCAATGATCAGCAATTTCTCTAATATAAATACACTGGCAAACCTTCAGTTCGTCAGACTTTTGGTCTCACCTAAACCAGCTCCAGGGTTAGTCACATGACTGCTTTTGGTTCAATCCGCTCTTTGGTTAGTCACATGATTGCCAAAGTTATAATCCTTTTCCTACCCCAAACCTAGTTCTTGGTTAGCCACATCGACTGCTAAGACTAGGGGTTTCATTAACCACAGTAGAAAAGTCGAGTCTGTCAAAGTTCTTCGAGTGAAGTTTCTAAGTAGTCTGTCAAGTAGTTCAAAGTGTAGTGTCCAAGTGCTCTTAGATACCTTAACATTAAATAAAACACAACACAACATAAGATAAACTATATTTACAAAGCAGTGACCAAAAAGACCTATAAACAATTCATAAAACATACCTCAAGTCGAGAAAGCATGCGCACCTTAATAATTGGGTATAGGCTAGTCTCATTAAGTTTCTGACCAGTAAACGCTGTTAAAACTCTATCGTTGGGTCTTTGACCAATACACATTGTTAATCTTTTCTCATTTAGTTTATCTAATATACTTTATTGTTTTTTTAAGTGCTTTCTTTATCTTCGCTTCTCACCTTACGTAAAGAATCCCGTACTACCATCGGAGTTATACCCCTGCACGCTGAGTAAGGCGTGGCATCGCGATTCAAACGTATGATGACAGATTGGTAGAGGCATTAAGAAAAAATTAAAAGAACTGTCATCACGAATACTCGCGACAATATGGTGAACTGTTATTAAATGTCTGACAAAACTTCTTGATTATTTAAATTTAACAAGCGCTTCTTTCTTTACTGAATTTAAATTGAGCTTTCTGTTAATTCAACATTTAAACTGACTGCCTTTCCGTTCACACTAAGTACCTTGTGCTTTACGTCGTTTTCGATTCTCTCAATTACCTTTACCAGGGATATAAGACTTCGAACATTTGATTCGATTCTTGAGTACTGGAATGGATTTCTCTATCTCAAACTTCCATCCGCCATTTTACCATCTTCTATGTCCATCAGGGGAGACGCTACGATTCTGTATTGTCTCGAACTTGCGTTAAAACGCCCAAAGGAGTTCTTTATCCAAGCTTGAATAAAGAGAACAGAATACACCAAATATTCTCTAAATATATGTGCAAACAAATAAGAAAAAACACTAAATCTTGTCGTCAAACAGGGCTGCGACTGGCCAGATGTAATTGGCGCCAAATTTATGCAGGGCGATGACAGGATCGATGCAGTGTTTGTAAGGCACTTTATTATTTATTACTTCTTTCTTCGACCAAAACTTAAATTTTGACAAAACTAATTAAACATCTTGGCGTCAAACAGAGCAGCGACAGGGGCTGTTGTTTTTGGCACCAAACTTAAACAGAGCGGTGTCTGGACCGTTGTTTCACGGGTGAGTGTTTGTCAGGCACTAAAATCTAATTTTTCCTACCGGCGCGGAAGACTAGAGTCTAGAGCTACCGTTTGTTTGTTTACATCCCGGCACCCGCATCCCGCATCCCAGAAGTCTTATGTAATATGTATTGAATGTAGTGGAATGTATTCGCGAAAACACATGCAAGCTGCTGTATATCCACTATAATACGACTTTTGTTAAATATATCGTGGTTTTAAGTTAGATAAAGCAAAATATATCGTAGAAAGTGCTGACTAAGTATTAGGTAAAACAAGTAATATTTCACTTTTCGCATGGCGCTCCGCTCGCTTCGCTCGCTACGGGGGCTCAAGAAAAGGAAACTAACCAAGTGCTAACCAAAACTAACCCAAGACATACCCAAAATCAAGAAAAAACTGTTTAGAAATATATAACCTTAAAAAACCGACGAGATTTGAACCCGGGTCGCCGAAGTGAAGGGTAACCATCCAGACCCCTAGACCATCAGCGGACTTACAAACAACTCGTTGCATCGCGAAGACATGGAAGTCAACGGACAGAGTGCGGGATGCGGGTGCCGGGATGTAAACAAACAAACGCTAGCCGTAGACCCTAATCGCGGACGGGACAAATAAAGCGAGAAATTGCGCGGAGAGGATGCATTTGAGAGGGTAGAACATTTTCTTTCGTTCTTTGACATATTGTTGTTTACACAACACTGACGGAGGCAAAGATATATTAAATTGAGAACGATTAATAACGATTTTCTTGACGGAGTGACATTTTGCTTTTTAGAGATTGTTGCATATAACGAAATCTATTATACCGACAATCCAGATTCGGACTAAGGAGTATCTGAAATACATTGCTTTAAATGCACAAATTTGCTGTATACCTCGGGTGAAATAAATCTATTTGGGTATGAATTATGACTCCATCATACTACAGACATACAGGGTGTTATCACCAAACTATACGGTGAAAAACGAAAGTTATTGCACATGTTGGGGTGTTTCCCCAATACTGGTGGTTCATAAAGTACGAAGAATCGTTCACTTAAGTCCTTTCTGAACTTCCATCATTTGCAAACGGAAGATAGCTGTACTTTTGGATTTGGAGTTGCCTGCAGAATCCAGATGACCAATAGGCTCATAGTTTATGTGCATTTCGTGCCCATGGGCGTTGTTTACCAACTTATTCGCACATGGAAATAATAACAGCTTGACCTTTGAGATATTAGAATCATTTGCAAATGCTGTTATGATATCAATCAAAAACAATCACTTCAAATTAATTAAGATATCGGCAAAACGTGAGGCAAGGCTGTATGATATCATCGCAATATTTAATGCGAGAAGATTGTGGGGAAAACTCTCGAAAGCTTTCAACCAATCATCTATAAGCCAATATATATTCCAAATGGATGTCGTCTGGCTATAAGCCAACGAACAATCCTTTTATATTAAAATGACGTTCACTCAATATGATCAACTATTGAGAACTCATCTTCACCCTCAAGTGAGTTTGGACTGTATTTTCATCTGTAGTTTCGGAGCACCTCACTAACTGACTGAAGGGGCCAGCCAAAAGTTAGTTCGCGAATTTATCGTTACCGCTTGTCCTGTTACGATTGCAGTTTTTTACAAAAACTTTATAGAAAGACAAGTTCTAAACGGTTTCGTGTTTGATATACAACGTGTTGGAATCAAGATTAAAATTTAAGAAATGGTGATATGCGACATTGTTGGGAGAAAGCTCTCGGTTTTAGCACCCTAAAAACAGGAAAATTTGTATACTGACCTAATCTTTTTGCAGATATCATACAATATGAAGACAAAAAATATGGCGAAAAACCTCCTAAGGTGCCAGTACCTAGGGACAAATATCTTTTGTGCCATTTGCTGTTCTTTCTCCTAGGGGTATGCCATTTCATGCCGATGACCTTTTTGTCAGCTGCCAATAACGTAAGTAAACACGGAATTCCTAGGATAATTATTGGTTTTTATTAATCTTGGTTAATATAGAAATTTATAATAACATTACAATAAAATTAATGGCAGCTTTAATAAACCAGATAGAGGAATTTTAAGTTAATATTAACATTTCACAATTCTTTTGATTCCAAACACATAAAACCCGATGGCACAGCGCAGGCTACCAGTTTGAACAGGCACTTCTACATACTCTCTACAGCACAGATTTATGTCCTTGGATTACAGTATATTTGTACTACTAGAAGAAACACCAGTTTAGTGAAGGGATGATCAAAAATAAGGACTATCAATTAGTTGATAACCAAAAGGTGTATCAAACACCATCGGGTATAGGATATTTTGCATAAATAAACTTTTGTTTATAATACTTCAATCATATTTGAATTTTCATGCAATAAACCAGATCTAAAACCTTCTGAAATTACTAATAATAGCAATGGACTGTCATATTTCTAGAACATTCAATGGAGAATTATATTCTTACTCAGAACGTCCAATAAAGCCGCACTATAACTCTGAAACCTCCTGAGGCCTATTTTTGTAGTAAAAAAATTGAGTGTGCTTGTGGACCATACTATAGCATCTACTTACCCAATCTAAATCACTCACGGTTTGAATCTGCTGAATTTCCAGCAATCTGCCTTAGAGATGACTGAAAACCTCATCAATGGGAAGACAGATGACTGCTGGGAAAAAGGCCCGTGAAGGGCACACGCGTTATTCGAAAAAAACAATCGTGTTAATATTCCTTGTTTAATGCTCTTTTTTTAAACCTTGAACTTTCCCTAATAATTGAGACGTCAGAGATAATAAAAAAAGAAAATACTCAGAAAAAATCAAGTGTTATAAAAACACAAGAAATAGCAAAAAACAAAATGGGAATATATGAGAACACTAAATGAATTATTGCAACAAAATAGATGATTTGATAGTCGAGGAATTTCATAAATGGACGTTAGGACGAAGTTAAATACAACGAAACAGAAGTGGGTAAACTAGATGAAATAAAAATCAGGCAAACCAGCTGATAGCCCCAAGAGTTACAGACCAATAGCTCTGTTGTCTGTGGTCTATAAGCCGCTAAAACGGATTGTCTATTATAACAGAATTAGCACAAGAATACTTGAAGCGATCCTGGTTGAACAGGCGGGCTTTCGGCCAGGACGAAGCTGTGCAGATCAAGTCTTATCATTCACCACCCACATTGCGGCAGGATTTCAAAGAAACCTCAGCTGCATTTATCGACCTATCGGCGGCATACGACACAATGTGGAGAGAGGGCATTATATACAAGCTCCTACGTGCAATCCTCTGCAAACTAATAGACCGACTGGTAGACGGCATGCTGAACGACCGGGTGTTTCAAGTGGCTATCGGATTCGCCATCAGCTCTCTAAGGAAACTAAAGAATGGGTTACCACAGGAATCAGTCCTTGCTCCACTCCTCTTTAGCCTGTATATTGCAGACATGCCAGAAACAAGATCGAGAAAGTTTGGCTACACTGATGACTGGGTATTTGCAACAAGGTGCATTTCTATCGAACGATCAGAAGAGATCCTGACGACAGATCTGGATGTAGTGGGAAAGTATTTTCGCAGGTGGAGGCTCCAACCTAACGCCACCAAAATAGAAGTTACGTTCACCTAAATAATAAACTCGCTAGAAGAGAACTCAACATACAATTTGAAAATACCACAATAAAACGCCTAAATATCCAGGCATAACCCTTGATAGAATACTATCTTTCAGAGAGCGCCTAACGAGAACTGCTGAAAAATTATAAACAAGAAACAACATAATGCAAAAATTGTCTGGCACAACTTGGGGAGAATCGGCCTGGGTCTTGTCGTTTTAGCTGTTGAATACTGCGCTCCAGTTTGGCTGAACAGCCCACATGTACAGAAAATAGATACGCAGCTAAACAACACAATGAGAATGATTGCTGGTGTCATCAAACCAACTCCCACGCAATGGCCTCCAGTCATAAGCCACATTCCACGCCCTCAACTGCGACGAATAAACGCTCTCACAAACGAGTATAAAAAGATCATGGACAGTAGAAATTTACCCATTTATCAGGACGTGCCGACCATACTTCGCTCTAGACGAGCACCAACAAACCCGGCAAGGGCGACTGTGGAAGAAGGGTTCAACCTTACCAACGCATGGATTCAAGAATGGACTGTATAACAACACAACAACATGCCCTGCATCACCCACAAGCCACCGGATTTCGATCTACCACGTAAAATATGGTCCACGCTTAACAGAATCAGAACCCAATCCGGCAGATGTTCACACTCCTTACACAAATGGGGCAAGTAACCATCTCCTCTCTATGATTGCGGAGAAATCCAAATCATCAGACATATTACAGAAGAATGTTCAATACCATCTTATAATGGGGGACCCGAAGACTTCCTGATAGCGACCAAAGAGTCGAGATTACATAAATAGACTAGATGTTCGTTTGTAACCTTTAAAGTAGGATTTATACTGTTTTATGTCCTATGTTGTGTTATATACATATGTACTGTTTTCTATATTCTGGTGATGTTTTGTATCTCAGAATTATGTTTTACTTCTTTTTATTGTGTCTAATAGCTATACGATAAATAAATGAAATAGATGGAAAAAATAAATGAACGATTCTAACAAAATAGAAGGCTAGACAAACGTGGAAGTTACAAACAGCATAGGTGAGCTAGATAAGAAAAGTGAATGAACGATCGTGATAATATAAGTGACTAGGCAATCGAAAAAGTTCCTAAAAGAAAACTGGGAGAATGTTACAAAATTCATATAAAAATAGGCAAGTTAAATGAATTCAATAAAAGATTAAATCAAAAATAGAATAATTAGTTGAGAAGGTAAACATCTATCAACCAAAACAGGGAGATATTAATAATTAGCTAGGAAACGGTAGTATAAAGGCAGATATAATCCAAGAAGAGCCAACAAAGAGCTTCTTGAGCCTCTAATAAAGTGATCGAATGGTCTGGCCATTACAACAAACAAAATACAAGTAAATATTGGACGTTGACTATACTTAATCAGTAATAATACTTAATCAGTGATAAAAAAGCGATTGAAAAGAAAAATATGAAATACACTTCTTTATTAATAGAGTTTACAATCAGATATATGGATAGTATTTTAGCAGAGTATAGGGTAGTGATCAGTTAGAGTACGATAATTGAAAATTTCTTGCGACAAGTCGTTTTTAGGATGTTTGTGGTCGAGGAATACTTGTAGACAGATGCCTAGGAATGTAGATGACTTAGGCTGGAAGATGAGTTGTAGAAGTATTGCGGTACTTGAGGAGAGGTCAAAGGGCCTTGCTTGCGACATACCCCAGTTTCCTTTCAACCACCCACCCGACCTCCAGTCCTCTCTAATCATCCTAACCTGATAAAGACCAGGACATCCCTTCATGGTTTTAGTAGAAGCATTAATCTTGGTGTTTTATTATAAGATGATATCAGCAGCAGCATACACTTTCTGTTATTAATTATAAGGCGTATTCTATCTGAACAGCATCGTATTTTTTTATTTTGCAGTTTTGGATGTACAAATTCAGGAACCTTTCAGATCCAGATGCATCGTCGGAGAATCGAACATATTTACAGAAGAATTTTGCGTCCGCCACCACGATAGCAAACACGCTACCCTCTCTGCTATTCGGAATATTTAACGTGACGTATGGTAATAGATTTAAAATTATGAACAAACTCATCTTTACGCTGACTATTCAGGTCATCATTTTTACTATCCTTACCATCAGCGCGAAGGTTAATACTGACGATTGTAAGTATATCAAAAGTGTAACTACCTAAGGGATATTCTTGTATCTATAAATATTAATTTTTAATAATTTTTAATGAACCTATGATTCCACAAAAATAGTTTATTATATATGCCTTCATATATTACTCGTTTGGGAAAATTCATATGGTAGAAGGTATATTAAGTTTTGCAGTAGCAAAGCACCCAAAGCTGCTGCTGGACTAAGGCGGAATATTTGAAACAGATAGTATAGCGCAAATAATGTACGATATAAAAGTCTCTTTCATTTGGCGAACTCTTGACTTCAGAATATTAAAAGTTAGTACTTAAAGCGGTTTAGGTCCACGCATAATCATTTAGTTGTATCGGCCCAATGTGCTGATGTATTAAATCAACTAAAGGTATAGTTAAACCTAATAAATCCTAGGACGGAGCGTTTGCCAAAGAGCAAGAGTCTGGCATTGTATATGCAGTTGAAGAACACTTTAATATTTAAAGCGAACTTCTTAAACCGGCTCAACAAAATTGAAAAACCAAGAGACCCCAATGAAAGTATTTTAATTGAATTATCTATTTATTTAACATGCTCGTTTGGTTGATTCAAGGAAAATTAATTAGAAGTATCGATGATATACAGATGTGGTCTTCAATATTGCAAAAATTTGCTTTTAAATATTTAAACAACGTCGCCAAACTAAAAGCTGAGAGCTTTTGGAGATAAACTTATCCACGATTTCTTAAAGTGCCATCGACCGAAAAATTGACCAGTAGAGAAATCATCGGGAGAATAGAAAACTAATACTAATATCAAACTAGTTACTTGGATCAGATAATGCGATATTCAAAATATCAGCTGCTTCATCTTGCAGTCAAAGGAAAGATCGAGGGCAAACTTCGCATAGGAAGGAAGCAATGTCTTGGTTAAGAAATATAAGAACTAGGGTCAGATTAATTGAAGAGCCGATAAACTGCACCACGCAGAGGAAAATATGTTCATGTGATCACCAACATGATTAGAATAGGCAGCCTGGGAAGAAGCCAAACCGATGACTTACGGACAACTCCCTTCGCGCAAATTCTTAATCAGCAAAGAGGAAGATTGAAAGTAAATGGATACATTTTTTACAGAATTTAAAATGGACAGTATTTTAGATCCAATTTCGAGATATAATTTTGTTCAGCCTCACCTTTGGTTTTGTACACTCACCGGCAAAAGCCTTTCACTCCCATCTATCTGAGTCGTGGAACGTTATAAAAATTCGATGTTTCTGTAGAGGAAGTTTGAAGAGTTCTTCAATGAATTATCACCGATAAATGGTTTAATTTTTCTTTTAATTAGCATTTTGTAAGACATGCAGACAAACGGATAATACTAAAATGAAAACATCTGCAAAAACGACAAAGAAATTTTCAATATTATGTGACTAATACCTAGTGTTGCCACCTCTACTTCCAATAAAGTTACCGGCAACGCGTCGATACATTCTAAATATAGGGTTATTAATTCTGTCTTAGGTTAAATTGGTTCATTCTTCTTGAGCGGTAATTATGAGCTCCTGGTGGTTTCTAAGTGGGTTATCTCTTTGATTTATGGCTCTCTTTAAATAATCAATCCTAACGTCAAATCTAGTCGTGGATCTCATAATTACCGCTTTTGTTTTAATCCAGTATTAGTAATAGCAAAATAGCGAAATACCAAGTTTCTGTACACACTCTTCTACTTCTTCTCTCAGCCGCCATTTGTCCACTCCTGAACAAAGGCCTCTTTCATTTGTTACTAGGCTGTTCTGTCTTTTGTCGTAGGATCCCATCTCCCTCCCGCCATTTTCTTAATATCGTCCAACCATCTCCTCTGTGGTCTGCCGACACTCCTCTTTTTTTGCCGTGGTCTCCAGTGTACCAGCCCAGATACCCATCATTCCACACTCATTCTGGCCACATTCTCCACCCACTGCCATTTAAGATCAGCGACTCGCTGTATTACGTCCACTACTTTCGTTATTCTTCTTATTTCTTCATTGCGAACTTTATCTCGTAAACTGATGCCGAGCATGGCCCGTTCCATAGCCCTTTGCATTGTCCTGATGTTGTTGGTATACTTTTTGGTCAAAGTCATTGGTTCAAGACCATATGTTGCAATAGGCCAAATGCATGTGTTGAGGACTTTTTTTTTGAGGTTTATATGGATCTCAGGGTTTTTAAATATATGACTCAATTTTCCAAATGCTATCCATG
>MU186561.1:61722-88425 GCA_016904865.1 Pissodes strobi | reverse complement strand
TATGTAAATTACAACGTATTAAAATTGTAGCCTTGTGGGAGAAGATTAAAAAAAAATTTTTTTTGACATTTTCAAAAATTTAAGGGATGATGACGCAACCGCGAGATGCCTGCCAGACTCGTATTTTCATGATTGACCGATAATAAAACATAAGTTAAAAAAATTCTAGCTTTGTGGGAAACGGGTTACTCGGATGGTTCACTAGCTCTTAGACTAAATATTTCAGGAGCAGGTAGTACAAATATGTGTCACCACTCTCAGTCATTGGTCAAATTACCACCTATAAAGTTGCCAACATTTAATGGCCAGTATTGTAATTGGCTCGAGTTTAAGGATGTATTCACAACTTTAGTGGATAGCGATACCATGTAACAATTCGATTTTGCCAATTTTAAAATTTCATTTATATGCCGCATTTAGGGAAAAAATTATGCCGTATTTTGCACTCATCGGTTTATTAATTCTGACTTTAATAATTCGCTTGAAATTGCCTCTTTTCTCAATGTAAAATTAACTATATTTTAAGTATAGGTTAGCTATATATTTGTGTTCTTAATCCGTTGTGACTATTTATTTTAGTTGATAAGCGATGTATGTACCTTATTATTAAGTTAACTTGGCTTCATTTGCATTATATTATCGTAAACAGCCAGCGAGTCGATTTACATTTCTAAAGAATTCTGTTAGCCTGCAAATACGCTGCATTTGACTTATTAAACCATAATTTAATTTTAGTTTGAATATTCTATTACCTTTTGAGAACCCTAGGTTGATGTTCCGGAGATCGTTTTTGGACCTGTGCTTTAAATATATTTCTCGTTTGGTACGGCCGACTAGTTTTTGTGTGGTTCATGCCAAATAATAGGAATGGGCTAGGTATCGCGCGTTTTTCATTCTCGATTTAGATTTTTGAAGGTTTATTATTCCTGTTAGAGCATTTCCTAGCCTTTCTGGAAGAATGTAATTTTAGCTCACTATTCGTGGCTTCCACCGTCATTTATCATCATAATAAGCGAGAATTAAGGCGTTTATTTTCTTAGAATTATTCCTTGTATCGAATCACTCGTCAAGTTTTCAGCCCAATACTACTTCTATCGCAGTATTTAATTTCGAAGTCGAAGGCAAATTGACGGAAGACGGAACGTTGGAGAGGGCTTTTCTAGTTTGCTCGCCTGGGGAACGTTTGCCAGTATAGCAAGAAACTGCACGTTTTAAGTATTGTGATATAATACAACCCTTTTGATAAGGGATTTATCGTGCGTTTCTGTTTGTGTTTTAATACGACCGATTATTCGGGCTCTACAAGCTGTACTAGCGGCTTCCACGTACGTCCCATAAGACCGAGACCGTCGAATCTCTTCTAATACACCCTCAAGTCCGAGTCTGAGGGTTTTTCTGCTGGGCCCGAAGTTTATTTGATGAATCAATTTCTTCTGCTGGGCCAGAACTTTAATTAAAGGACTGCAACTTTTTCTCTGAAAGGCCGGAAGCAGATCCACAACTTCTTTCCCTGGAAGGCTGACGAAGGGCCTTAACTTGTGGTTCCCGCACTAGAGGCCATCGACAGAGTTCGACGACGGGATTTGGGTATACGTTTTGTGTTGTGTTTCGTATGTTTACTCTTCGTTTGCTTTTATTCATATAAATCAAACATTGAATTGAGGTAGCTCATTGATTTTAATTAATTTAATTTACATTTATGCACTGGTTTATCGGACCAGTTAATCTGATTGCTTTGAGTTGTTTTCTCATTTTAATAACGTCAAGCGCTGGCTGGATAACTTCATTCTTTTCACTAATTAGTCGGCAGATATAACCGCTCCGAATTTTATCTTTTTATCATATGAATCAAGCTAACCATAGTTTTAATCTAATCTGGTGCTTTTATTAACTTCTCAAGTTTTTTTTGATCTAATCATTGTGTCCGCTCATTGCGGCATATTATCACCATCAGTGCAGCTATTAGCGCACGCATGCCTAGTTGTAAGAAGCTTAGTCTGCGTCAAGTGATCACTTTGATAAGTAGTGTTTAGTGCATTTAGTGATAAGGCATATAGAACCGAGGTTTTCCAACTGAATTGGTCTCTGTACGTACAATCTTCATATTGTACTCTGTTTATTTTATTAATTACTTTAAGTCATTTAACATTCTTTTCTCTACTCAACCACATTTTACTATAACCATTTTCTCCAGATAGATTGTTGCTGTGTTTGCAAAAAAAAGGATTTAGTAGCAAATATATTGTCCATTAAATTTTTAGATTGTGTTTTCTTGATAGATTAAGTTGGTTAATTATAGTGCCATAATTATTCTCTTTTCTTGAAAGTTTGAAATTAAGTACTAAGAACCGGTTAATTTTAAGAGCGAATCTAGCCACTCGGTACAACACCTGCCGAGCTTTTCCCGTTTAGCTGGCTAGAACAGGTGTCGCTCAAACGACCCTACGACAGGGGCCGGGCTTTGTAACGCGACTCTCCAGAGCTAGGTTAATTTTTTTTAATTAATTGGGGAAAAAAAATCTTTGGGTTTATCCAGAAAAAGAACGTGTTGCAACCAGTTTAACAGACATTCAAAAGTTTTACTTCCTCCGGTCGTCACTTGATAAAGACGTACTCGAATTAATTAAATCTTTAGATGTATCAACTAACAACTACAAGGTTGCATGGAAATTTCTAGTCGACAGGTATGAAAACAAAAAGTTGATAATTCATAATCACATTCGCGCAATTTTTGATCACTCCACATTGGTGACTGAGTCATATTCTGATCTCAGAAATTTATTCGATTCAATTACAAAACATTTAAGGTGCTTGCAAAGCTTGGGTGAGCAAACAGAATGCTGTGATCGACTAATAATTTACATTTTATGCAATAAATTTGATCCAATTACCCGTAGAGATTGGGAGTCATACAAATACCCTGGTGAACTAACCACTATGGACGATTAAAACACTTTTTTAAAATGGAAATGTGAAGTTCTTGAAAAGCTAGAAATATCAGAGCTCAATAAACCAGCATTTGCTCAGTCAAGAGGCTTTAAGCATCGTCGCGGGCAAAGTTATGCAGCGATGAATAATGTTAATACAAACGATGTTTCAGTAAATAGAAAATGTTTTTATTGCAATGATATTAATCACGGTATATACAAGTGTTCGTTGTTCTTAAGTTTAACTGTGCAAGAAAGAATAGCAGCTGTCAATAGGCTCAAATTATGTTTAAATTGCCTCCGTAATTCCCATCCCCATTGGAAATGCACAAGGCAAAAATGTCCCACTTGTCAGAAAGGCCACAATTCACTCTTACATATTTTCAAATCTGAACCCGATAAAAACAAAAGTAGCGGTGAAAATCACGATATCGAGAATAGGCTCCCTACGCCGAACGACACTCCGGTGTCCAGCGCTCAGGTGATAGGCAGTGCCATTGGAAGCAGCGTTGCCGGCTCTTGTACATATCAATCGATGGTTTTGTTATCGACGGCACTTGTTCAGGTGAATTGTGGAAAAAAGTCGATTGCTCTTCGCGCGCTTTTAGACAGCGCATCTCAAAGCAATTTCATATCCAGGGATACATGTGAATGACTAGGGTTGCAGCCATCAATGGTAGATTTTGCAGTAAAAGGTATTGGCCAAATGTTGACTAATACAAATTCACAGATAAATGTCGATATTAATGCACTAGTAAATGATTTTCAAATAAACATTCATTGTTTTATCTTACCAAAAATTACTGACAAAATTCCGATGTTGTCTTTCAATAAAAGTAAATTACCCTTACCCCAATTTATACGTTTAGTGGATCCCTGTCTTAATATTTCAGCAGAAGTGGATCTTTTATTGGGTTCTCATGTGTTTTGGATGATTATAAAATCAGGGCAGATTCGGCTGGGTAAAAATTTACCTATATTACAAGACACAGAATTTGGTTACATTGTCGCAGGGAATCTAGGGTTTAATTTAATAAATAGCAACATTGCAGTAACTTGTCATGCATTTATTACAACTGATTTATCTATTGATGAGAAGATTGTTAAATTTTGGGAATTAGAAGAAATCAATAATAAAGAAATAATTATGTCAGAATCGGAAAAGTACTGTGAATATTATTTTGAAAAAACCACAAAAAGGGATGATCAGGGGCGATTTATTGTAAGAATTCCTTTAAAAAACAATAAAGAAAGGTTGGGAAATTCAAGAGATATGGCTATTAATAGATTTAATAGCACAGAAAGAAAAAATATTAGGGATTTGCACTTACACAACCGTTACTCTAATTTTATGGCAGAATATATTAAATCAGGGCATATGGAGGAAATTTCGGATTTAGAAAATAAAGGTTTCTATCTGCCGCATCACGCGGTTTTCAAAAATGAGAGTCTGACAACAAAGTGCAGAGTGGTGTTTGATGCGTCCGCAAAAACCACATCGGGGCTATCGTTAAACGACATACAATTTGTCGGTCCCACATTGCACCAGGATGTTTTCTCGATCATTTTAAGATTTCGAACTTATCAATACGTTTTAACTGGCGATATTTTAAAAATGTACAGGCAGGTCCTGATACACAAAGATGATAGACACTTTCAAAAAATATTTTGGCGAGATAACCCTGATCAGGAACTTAAAGTTTATCGATTAAATACTGTGACTTATGGATGTGCTTCTTCATCTTATTTAGCGGTGAAATGTTTATTTCAATTAGCAGAAGTAAATAAAAATCAGTTTCCTCATATTTCGAAGATCATAAGACGAGATTTCTATATCGACGATATTCTCACTGGGACGAATGACAAAAATGAATTGATAAGTGTTCAAAAAGATCTGGTAGCAGTACTATCTACTGCAGGTTTTGAACTACGCAAATTTCTATGCAACGATAAAGATATTTTAAAACAATTTAAGATAAATTCGAATTTAGAATTAGGTATTTTAGATTTGGGTGAAAATCAACAAAATAAAACCTTAGGAGTTTTTTGGGACTCAAATAATGATTTCATAAAATACAAAGTTAAAATCGTTGAAAATTTAAATTTCAAGGCAGCTACCAAACGTTCAGTTTTATCATTAATATGTCAAATATTCGACCCTTTAAGCCTTGTGTCTCCTATTGTCGTTGTAGCTAAACTATTAATACAAGAATTTTGGAAAACTAAATTGCCATGGGACCAAGAAGTGCCCAAGGTGTTTTCAAATCAATTTTTAAACTTTTATTTGGATTTGTCAAAAATCAGTGAATTTAGTATTCCTAGGCAAGCAATGTTTTCACAGTATCTCTCTGTTGAATTGCACGGCTTCAGCGATGCCTCTATTAAAGCATATGGAGCTTGCATTTATATGAGATGTTTAACAAGTTCAGGGGCCTATGGTTCTGGTTTATTTTGCGCGAAATCTCGCGTGCCCCCATAAAGCAAGTCAGTCTTCCGAGGCTAGAGCTCTGTGCTGCCGTTCTTTTTTCGAATTTAGCAAAGAAGCTATTAGATTCGCTTGAAATACAATTTCATTCTTCTTTTTTCTGGACTGATTCGACAATCACATTATGCTGGATAACGGGTGATCCTAACAAGTGGAAAACCTTCGTTGCTAATAGGGTCATCGAAATTAGAACTTTGACATCTTTTCGTGATTGGAATCATGTGAAGTCAGAAGAAAACCCGGCAGATTTGATATCCCGTGGTACGACTGCAGAATTTTTATGGGATTCTACTTTATGGTGGCATGGACCACACTGGTTCAGTTTAGACCAGTCAAATTGGAATCGTCTATATACAGATTTAGGCGACCTTGACATTCCAGAACAAAAAATTATTTCTTGCCTAGTAGTTAAAGGCAGTAATGATATACAAAACCTATTAACACGAATTTTATCTATAAAAACAATTATTAACGTTTTTGCCTTTGTTTTACGTTTTATATCTAATTTAAAATTAATGAAAAATAAGTCTAATTCCAAGCAGGTGGGTCCACTTAGCCCTGAAGAATATGACAATTCTTTGAAAATTATTATTAAGCATGTTCAAATTTATTGTTTTCCACAGGAATATAAAGCGATACTTCACAATAATGAATTGCCAAAGAGGAGCAAAATCCTTTCATTGAATCCATATTTACAAGATGAAATTTTGCATGTTGGGGGTAGAATTAAAAATTCTAATCAACCTTTTAGCAAAAAACATCCTATTATCCCACCACACAATCATGTTTTAACAAATTTAATTTTACGTCAAGAGCACGAACGTTTGTTGCATTGTGGTGTTCAAACATTGTTGAATTCAGTTCGAGAAACTTATTGGCCAACTTCAGGTCGCAATGCTTGTAAAACATTATTCGAAACTGTATACAATGCTTTCGAGTTAAACCTAGAGACATGTCGTACTTAATGGGTCACTTACCGGAGGTAAGGCTAAAATCATTTTCCGTATTTCATAACGTTGGAACAAACTTTGGAGGTCCTTTCCATTTAAAGGATCGCCAAACCCGGAATCCTAAACTCATAAAGGCATATATTTGTTTATTTGTGTGCATGAGCACCAAAGCAGTGCACCTTGAACTCGTTTCGTCCTTGACTACTGAAGCATTTTTAGCGGCATTAAATAGATTTATTAGCCGACGTGGTAAACCTCTTACTATCTTTTCTGACAATGCTCTAAACTTTGTGGGAGCAAACAATGAACTTTGCAAGGTTTATGAATTTCTAAAAGAAAATTCAAATCATATTTCCAACTATCTATTAGCTAATAAAATACAAAAATTCAGTGGCGTTTTATTCCCGCGCGTTCACCTAGTTTTGGGGGCATATGGGAAGCAGGGATAAAGAGCGCAAAGCATCATATTAAACGCGTCTTCGGAGAAACTGCTTTAACGTTTCAAGAGTTCGGTACAATCTTAATGCAAATGGAGACTATTTTGAATTCTCGCCCAATTTGTCCAATTACTGATGACCCACAAGATACGGCAGCTCTCACGCCAGGCCATTTCTTGATTGGAAGGCCCATTACAATCCTTCCGGAGCTCAACTTGCAGGATGTTCCAGACTCTCGTCTCGGCAGGTGGCAAAGAATCCAAGCAATGATACAACATTTTTGGAGACGGTGGCAGAAGAAATACCTGGCAGAACTACAAACCAGGACTAATTGGAAGCGACGCTCAGAAAACGACGTATAACTTGGTACCTTAGTGCTGCTTAAGAATGAAGCCGCACCAGCCCTACGTTGGCAGCTGGGGAGAATAGTAGGTCTGCGACCAGGTAAGCATGGAGTCATCCGTGTCGTTGAAATCAAGGTCAAAGAAGGAACTTTAACACGTGCATTAAATCGCATATGTCCTCTACCTATTGAACTTTCAGATGATACACAGACTTAAAAGTGATTGAAATTGTTCTTTTGATTATTGGAATGTGTCCAATCCAACGTTTTGTATTTTGAACGAATTATTTAACGTAACTTTTGTACGTTATAGTTTGTAGCTTAAAATAGTTTAAAGTTTGGTTTTTTTTCTTGTTGAAAGTATGCAATACTTCCAAAAGGGGCGATATGTCTAGAAAATAAGTGATGACGCCGTATAAATTTATAGAAAGATGCTCTCGTCAATATGACATGACGAGGTAAGAATAATAGAATAGGTAGATTGTCAGTTAGAATAGCAAAAGTCAGTTGTAAATTAGTATTTTTAACAAATTAAACAGCATCATAGCAGTGGAAGAGTGCATTGGTGTTTGATTACCACAACTTCCCCAACACTAGATATGCTGAAAAATTTACAAACTATTATTAAAATTATTATTGGCATAAGAGGAATAGGTGTCTAATAGGTATATTATTTTATGATCTTTTATTTCCGAAACGAATAATAAGAATTAATAATTCACTCATTATAAAAAAACCGTACCACACGACACAATCGAAGGAAAGAGATGTTGTAATTTAAGGTTCTTGTATCATGTTTTACCAAAGGAGTCACATTATCTTCTGTGCTTATGAGCACACTGTTTCCTGCTCATCGCTAAAATAATACTCATCATCATCATCCGAATGACAAGAATTGAGATCGATAATGACCGCGGTAATATATACAAAGCATCTCTCCTTCCAGTCCTCGCTAATTGTATTATAGCATTTGTGTGATGAATATAATTTCTCAATTCTTTTGGTGTAATCTAAGACAGATTCTCTTATAAAATAGCAATATTTAAAAGTTAGACCAGATTCTTACCTTTTAAAGTGCTTCATTCCACAAGTTTAAAACAGCTTCGCTTGTGACAGGATGTATCGAACTCATACATCTGCTTGTGACAGTACGTAGCGAACTACTACAAGCCTGGTAGTAACGCTTACATTGTGACCATACCATCTCAATAGGATTATATTAGCAGATCAGTAGATATCTGCACTATGTCAATATTCATTAGATTTGTTTGCAATGAACGCAGTGTGAGATGTTCGCCTATAATAAAATCGAAATAATAAATAAATTATTTAAAATAATGAAAAATTAAATGCAGATTACCTTTCTCATACATGCTCTCCTTATAGTATGGCCATGAACTTTATGAAGAGGCCCTCCATGAGATAAAATAATAGCAACATTTGCCTTGGTTTTAAAGTCAACAAGTTTCTACACTGCGTTTCAATGCATTCTTTGCACAGTGGCTAACGATATTCCTAAAGCATCAGAAACTCTCTACAACAAATAATCCTACTCTTTATATATTGTTAAAACTGCACTTTTATATGAACTTACATTAAGTAGATATATACTGCATTCACGGGTAAAAGCGTTGTTCCTGCTGCTTTTTCGCGATTAAAATATTCTATTAGTTTTAAAATGAGGACTTGCTCATTTTCAGTGTACCGATGTCCAGGCATTTTCAACTGCGATAACAATCACAAATAAAAACAGAAAAATACGTTAGAGTGTCTTCAAATAAAGTAAATAAATATATATTTGATACTTTGACCGATGAGGAATTTCATTAAATTCATCTTATATCCTAGCATGCGCAGCTCAACGTACGTCCGTGACGTCAAATTACTGTCACCCCCGATTAACGGTGGTATGAGGGAGAAAGACAAGGTATGACGTAACGATCAACGCTCGATTAACAAACTATACATAATATCGAGTAGAGTCATTCAGCAAAATCGTTTTGATGTTTTTGCATCAAATGCAAAAGCCGCCGCACATCTGCAGCATGGTATAAATCAGCGAGCAGTCTGTCGGGAGAGGTTCAAAAAGTATTCGCTGCTACAAAATTATTTCCTCGATTATTATTTCAACGCGACCCATCAGTACGCAATCTCAGGGGCATTTAAAGGTCCTTTACAGGCGTAGCCGACTATATCAAAATCGGCCTCTCCTATTGGTCGATTCATCTCGTATTACGATATGTCTTCGTGATGCAATCAATTACTCGCAAGAGCTCTCGTGGTGTAGAGGTTTAGATCGTTGGTCTCACCCAGAAAATACGGGT
This sequence comes from Pissodes strobi, assembly GCA_016904865.1. NCBI lineage: Eukaryota > Metazoa > Arthropoda > Insecta > Coleoptera > Curculionidae > Pissodes > Pissodes strobi. The sequence goes on along the minus strand of MU186561.1, from coordinate 78,959 downwards.
TCGAACCCCGTTGTTTTTTTTTATTATTTTTTTTAAGATTATGTTTCTAAACAGCTTTTTTTCTTGATTTTGGGTATGTCTTGGGTTAGATTGGATTAGCACCTGGTTAGTTTCCTTTTCTTGAGCCCCCGTAGCGAGCAAAGCGAGCGGAGGTCATGCGGATCGATCAATAGGAGAGGCCGATTTTGATATAGTGGGCTACGCCTGTAAAGGATCTTAAAACGCATCTCAGGACATTTGCCGGTATACTGTCCCTCGTAGCCGTGCCACCGCGGGCCACGAACCATGTTGATCCGGATTCGCTCCGACGCCAAACAGTGTCGGCAAAATTGGAAATTTGTCTCCAGTGAACCGTATATCTATTTATACCGTCTCGATGCAGACGCAGCGACTGCGGCTAGACTGCGGGACATTCCAGTCATGCCATAGATAAAACACTAAAAAAATACCAGTCGAGTTGCAATCGTTGGAGAATATGGAGCGATTTTCGGGGATGAAGATGAAATTCTTATTAAGGAGGTTCAAATATATCACTAAATTTTTAACTATGAGGATGAAAATTATAAAAAATTCACAATTAAGCAAAACGCATGGGAAAAAAATGCGTTTAAGTAGGAAAAGATCGTAAGTAATAATATTCCTCATATGGTTTAGGAAACAATTGTGGTTTATGCAAACTTAGGTAATGAAAATTCGTGTTAAAATTTTGTAATATATTAGATAAGCACAACATATCAAGGTATCAAGGAAATCTCGTTAAACGGCCCCAGAGTAATAAAAATGTGTTGCACATATTTTTGTAAATATTGTTTTCTATAACACCAATTTATTGTTGGAAATTTTACACATAAAATATAGGTACATAAATGGCCAAAAAGTTTCCAAAATTTGAGCCTAGCATTACAATCTAGGGCATAGAAAGATGGGGCAGCCTTAGAACAGCATTTGTTATTCCCCCTGTTTCTACCCTAGAATTATAGTTGAAACGTGTTTATTTTACCAATCTGCAGCTCCTTCGTGACTAAAGAAATTTATAAACTCATTTCTGATTTGAAAGCCTTCCAGCATTTTGAAATCCTCCGGCTCTAGTAAAATTGTGGGAAGTATTGGATTGCTTTTCATTTGGATCATATTAATAGTGTCTTTTCTAAGTATTCTTCTCACAGTAAATTGTGCAAACACGAAGCTGGTATTATCAAATTGTCGCACACTTCGGGTTTTACAGCTATATGGGTCTGAAAGACTTTAAACACCTGAGATAATATTCCGATCGCATTTTTACTTACTCTCCGTGCCCGACTCAAACTGTAGTTAAGTAATATGTTCTTTGCTTTATCAAAATGTGCTAATATTTTATTAAATGGCTTCATTATTTGATTGAGCAAACGAAACGCTTTATCTCCGATGACTACTTGTGGTATTTTTTTGTGAATTGGACAACATTTGATCCGATGGAAAGAAATCTTCCGAGTATAATATCTTCCGTCCAAAAGGAGATTTAATAAAAAATGAAGCATCGCCTTCTTTTCCATATGAGCCAACATCCATTACGAGTATAATATCTTCCGTCCAAAAGCAGATTTAATAAAAATTGAACCATCGCCTTCTTTTCCATATGAGCCCACATCCAAAGTCACTAATTTGTAGTTCGCGCCAACCAGAGCAAGTATAACAACAGAAAAATAATCTTTGTAATTGAAATATAAAGAGCCGAATTTACTAGGCGGAATATCCTTCCTGTTTGCCATCTATGGCTGCAACACAGTGTGGGAAATTCCATCTAACCCAAAAATCAACCGTATTTGCTTCTGTAGTAGGCGGAGGAATGAAAATTGGTACCAAGCTCTTGCAAATTGCTGATAGCGTTTCCTAGATAATAATACTTATGTAGCTGTTGAGATCTTAAAAGCAAATCCAAGAAATCTAAAGCTTTCTCCGGTAGCCAGATCCCTACAAAAAATATTCAAAATTATTGGTACATTTTAGTAAATTTTGTTTTTATTTGTACTTGACGATTGCAGTAAGATACTTATTTCAGATATAAGAAAAAAATAAAATTAGGAACTGGCTCAGCCTCGTTCGATAAACCAATCAAATTGAATCTTTATTTATTTATTTATTTATAAATACACTGCCTAACAGGAAAACTTCCCAATCACAAAGTAGGAAAATATAAAAGCATAAAACATAAAAGAACTTAAAATTAACATAACAGTACACATTATAAAAATTCAAAGAGTTGACAAATAACACTCAAAAATAAAATATAATAAATAAAAGAGTACAAATAAATATTATAAACAATTACATAAAACACAAGATTAAAATCATAATTGCACTATTGCACAAAATAGTACAGCGGTATTAGGGAGTGGCAGTGAAAAGGATGTTATGTGCTATGCGGAAAAAGTACATAAATGTCTGCGGATTTGCGGAATTGTGGTATTAAAGATAACAAAGTCTTTGTTATGACTATTATGAGTTCTGCACATAACATGGAGTGGTGAAAAATGAAGTTTGTTTGTTCGAGCTCTTTGCAGAGAAAAGGTCAAATTTTGTCCTGATGATAAGCGAGGGACTAGAAATAGTTATCTATGCAATAAGGGTGTAAAGTGACCTTTTTTATGAAAGTGAATCCCATGAATAAAAAAAGGGTACTTTACACATGAGTAGCATATGAAATTTTTTCTACTACCGAAAAATATATGAAAAACAAAAAATGTTATTAAATTATTTTACGCACTAGTGCGTAAAATAAATTACTTTACTCACTAGTGCGTAAAATACATTATTTTACGCACTGCCCTAAATTTCAAAAATATGTCAGATTTGCTTTACGCACTACGTCCTACTTTACGAATCTTAGAGAGTGCGTAAAGTTAGTATTTTACGCACGGTAGTAGCAAACCAATTTTGTTTAATATGTCAGCACAGTCGATCTGGTCATGTAGTAACTTAAACAGAAACACCTGAGAAAAATAACTTCTCCTGCGGGACAAGGACTGCATATCAAACATTTCCAGTAAAATCACTTCCGGGTATCCCTGAGGAGGATATATGCCATGAGTTTTCAAGTATAGTAGCTTCAGGAATCTTTGCTGAACTCTTTCGAGATCATCAACAAGTGTATTATACTCGGGTGACCAAACTACAGAAGCATATTCTAATTTCGACCTGACAAAAGCGAAAAATAGTGTTTTAAGAGTATGGATGTTTCGAAATTCACGGTTCAACCTGGCGATAAATCCAAAGGTCTTGGTTGTTTCTGAAATTATAGATTCATAGTGTTTTGTGAATGATAACTTATTGTCAAAAGTCACTCCCATATCACAAAAAGAATCAGGTCTATTTAAAAATTGTTTGATTTATTGAGTAGTTATACAGAAACGGATTTGTTTCTAAGGTGAATGATAACACCTCACATTTGTCGATGTTCAGAGAAAGTTTGTTTAGGGTACACCATTCGATCAAGGTATCCAAGTATCTGTGGAGTTTTAGACAGTCCTCAATATTTATGCATAAGAGAAGTTTGAGATCATCTGCATACAGGAGTGCCATTGCCTTAAGTTTAAGACATACATCGTTTATGAAGATATCCTTGAGGCACTTCCGAGGATGAGGCATACTTATTGGATGTAATTCCATTGACAGAAACATATTGAGTTCGGTTAGAGAGCCATGATTTTAAAAGTTTTAAAACACTGTCGAAAAAACCAAATAGTTCAAGTTTAGTTATTAGAATTTGGTGATCTAATTTGTCAAACGCTTTAGACAGGTCAGTGTATATGATATCTAATTGAGAAGAGCGATCTAGCGCTTCTGCAATAGTTTGAGTGGTAATCACGAGGTTAGTTGTTGTAGAGCGCCCCTTTAGAAAACCATGCTGTAGCGGGGAAATTCTGTTTTTTACAAGATGGAAAATTCTTTCGTGAACAAGAATTTCAAGGCATTTTAAGAAATTGTTTACAATGTAATGGGCCTATAATTAGTGATATCTGTTTTGTCACATTTTTTGTAAATCGGGCTGACCTTGGAGCATTTCCAGACACTAGGAATGGATTGAGTGGATAGACAGAGATTATAGAGTTATGTGAGAGGTTTGGCGAGCACATGGGAACAATCTCTTAGTAGAAATGATGGTAAAAGAACGGGACCACTTGTCATTTTGTTCTTTGCGTTTTTTAAGGTTTGAATGACTTCATTCTCAGAAAAAGAATGCATATCGATGATTGGATATGTAATTTTTGAATAATCTGTGGGTATGCTTGTTAAATCACATTGAGGATCAAATGACTTATGGAAAAAGTCTGCAAATGCTTTAACAATTTGAGATTTATTAGTTACTTGAGTGTCATTGTAAACCATGTTATCTGGTATTCGCGCGCAAAGGATGACCATTTTGAATTAATGTAAGTCCACAGATTACTAGGATCCTCGTTAATTTGGTGCTCTGTATGATCGATGTATTGTTTATGTGTAGTATTAATATCTCTTTTTATTTTGACCCGAAGAGTTGTGAATTACTATATCCTTTTTCCTTTGATACCTTATGTGAAGCTTATTTTTCAGTCGAATATTCTCTTTAATTTCATTTGTGTACCAGGGTGGGTATTTAATCTTTGATTTTGGAGTATATTTCGGTACCCAGTTGTTAATGATTAAGTAGAGCAGTGCATGCAGTATTTATGTCTGTGAGATTGAAATGAGCCGACCAGTCAGTGTTTAATAAATCATGATATAGAGCATTGTAATTTGTTTCTTTAAAGTTATAAATTGGAGTATTGTTGGCTTCACTACTGTTGTTAGCAATTTGACCATTTCTTTTGTAGCAGTGGGAGGTGATGAGGCACTTCATTACTAATTAGGTCGATTGCCCTGTGAACATAGCATTGAGACCCATTGTATAGGACAAGATCCAGTAATCGATTGTTTTGATTTCTTATATTGTTGAACTGGTTAAGTTCGAACGTATTGAATGTGTTAGTGAAGGTGGTTATTTTGCTGTTAAGACATGAGTTGTCATCAAGAAAGTTCATATAAAAATGTCCTAGAATTAAAATATCCTTGCCATAAAGGAATTTTTGAGAGTCTACAATTTGATAATATCAAACAAGAAAGGAGCTCCAGAAACTTCTTGTAGAAGTTAGCTGAAACTCAGCTTGAGACAGATAGCGAAAATGTTGCAACCGATGAGTCTATCTTGGAAGATCCGTATGCTACAGGAAAATAAGATTGATCAACACGCCAAACGTGAAGCGTACAAATACCACAAGAACAATGAGTTGTTCAGCTTGTTCTAAAATACCCCAGTTTAACATCTAGCAATCGGTGTTCTACGCCTTTGCCACTTCGGAAAGTTAAAAAATCCAGCTTCAAAATATCGTGGGACACTTTCTACCGAAAGAACCCAAAAACATATGGAACTGTTAGATGATAAGAACAAAAAGTAGATGTCGCAAGAAGATGGCGTACACTTATTTACGAAGAGCATTAGCTTGATATTTAAGTTGCCACCTTAATTAATTAATGATGCAAAAATTGGTATTCTAACTCTTGTCTGTCAGCCCCAAGAGAAAGCAATATCTTCCTAAAGTTCTTTTGAAATTGCTTCTACTCAAGTATATCCCCATCATACAAATCATTATAATATTCTAATTGCAGGCCGTGGATTTGACCTTAACTCTGCCACTTCTGTGTTAAGAAATTCCCAACTTACAGCATCTACTATTTAGTCACATACTTCTCAACTTGGTAAAACATTATTCAAAACATTTTCTGAACAGCTGCCATTAGTTACCTCTGATAACAGTCGTATTTCACCACTTGATGCGTTATTATTTCCTTCTTCCATACGGAGCAAATTTATACCCCGTTTAAATGTTCACACGAGAGTGATCCGGTTTACGGGGAAGATGACACTTCCCCATCATCGGACTGCTATGTTTCAACGCTCGCTTACGTACACTGCCGTTAAACTCTACAACAACTTACCAACTAAATTGTTAACTTTGGATCAGAAGTCATTTAAATCAGAATTTAAGAAATATTTATTACATTTGACATTCAACCCGTAATGTAGGCCTCCAAATCTTTTATTGTTAACTGTTGCATATGTATTGGATTAAGGATAATGTTTTTTTTTGAATCTAGGTACTTATGAGTTCTCTATGAATTTATTTTAGTTAATTTTGTATATTGTAGCTTAAGTGTATGACCGTTAAGTATAGGGTTCAGTGGAGTAGCTCTCATAGCTAGACTGCGCCCTGCTTCTCCGGTACTTAATTATATCGAAATATGTTTGTAAATTACATCTGTATATTTTGAATAAAAGACATTTATTATTATTATTATATATAAACGACCCTTTAAAATCCTTGTTTCACTCTAATCTAGGCCCCCTATCCCCTATCCCTATCAAATTCGCACCAGCCAAACAGTTCACAATCATCCTATGAAGATATAGGCTATAGGCACCAATGCAAGCTGTGAACAGTTAAAATAAATTATTATTTTGTTGCTTAATGATGTGATTATAATTTATAAATTTACTTTAAAAAATGAAGATAAATTAGTGTTTATGTCGTCTTGTATAAGTGACAAAACAAAATCAAATTGTTCAGGATTTAATCGGAAAAATTTCTAATATTTTTTCATCTTCTCTTAAATGACCATTGATTAGAAGGTTGAAATACCCTTCTTCCTTTCGTTGTTTAAATATATCGTGTGTTGCATGTCTTTTCTGCAGCAGATTATATTCTAACAACTATTACAAACTTCTCCTTCCTCTAATAAAATTAAATACATAACACCTTCTTCGTCCATTTTCCGTATTTTAAATAATTAAAATTATGAGAGCACGCTATATTAAGAACCGGACTTAAATTGATTCGCTCAGTTGCTTTCTTCTAGATGCACCTCTTAAAACACCCACCATCGGCGGCTAGCGCTTGCAGTAAATCGCACCGAAACCATACCTTAAGGTGAAACTCTTTCTGTGGCAATTGTCGAATCCGGGCTATCAAAATTCTGTAGCTGATGACCTCAATGTTCATCAACCTACTGTCTGTAAGACTGATACTTCGGTAATGGATACAGTTTTGGAGATGGCAAACATTTTTAATAAATTTCCTAGAAGTGCCGAAGCTTTTGTGGAAGCTAAACGGTTGTGGTCAGGGAGATACCATTTTCCAAATGTCGTTGGTGAGATAGATTGTGCAACTATCAGGATTCCAAAGCTTCAAAATTCGGTGATGAATATATAAAGCAAAAAGGATAACCTATAGCATTAAAGTGCAACAAATTTCTCTGATTGAACCCAAAATGTAAGTAGAGATTTTTTTCCCAATTATTTAAAAAGGAACCAAGCCCCGGAGAGACGTGTTACGCCACCCGTTCTAGCCAACTAAACGGAAAAAGCTCTGCTGGTGTTATACAGGTCAGCTCATAAAATCAACCGGTGCTTAGTACTTAATTTCAATCTAACGAGAATAATAGCGCGATTATAATCAACTAACTTACCCTATCAAGAAAACACAATCTAAAAATTTAAGGAACAATACTAAGTTCCTTCTTTTTTTATTTTGGAAAACACAGCAACAATCTCTCTGTAGAAAAATGTTAAATTAAAATATGGTGAGTTAAAGACAAAATAATGCTAAATGACTGTTAAAGTAATTGATAAAATAAACAGAGTACAGTATGGAGATTGTACAGAGACCAATGCGGGTGGAAATGCTCGGTTCTGCATGCCTCACCACTAAATGTACGAAATATTACTTATCAAAGTCATCACTTGACGTTAACAAAGCTAATTACAAGTAGGTATGCGTGCGCGTTTAGCTGCACTGATTCTGAGTGTAGCAATGATAATATGTCGCAATGGGCAGACTCAATAATTGATCAAAAAAATAAAAAAACTTGATAAGTTAATAAAAGAACCAAACCAGAATAAAACTATTCAAAACGTGGCGGTCGCTTGATTCATGTTATAAAGAAATAAAATTCAGAGCGGTTATAACACTCGACTAATGAATTAAAAGAATGAAATTATCCAGCCAGCGCTTGTCTTTTATTAAAATGAGAGAAAATTCAAAGCAATCAGATTAACTGGTCCGATAAACCAGTAAATAAATGTAAATAAAGTTAATGAGCTACCTCAGAACTCGGCGTTCAATGTTTGATTTATATTAATGAAGGAAAGCGAAGAGCGATTATATAAGCTCTGTTCCAACGGACTATGAAAACCGTACATGGGACGGTAATTTCCAGTTGTATAATTCGTTTGTCAACATGACAGGATATTTATCGCCTTCAAAAGTGAAATTGACAACTAGAAAGGACGGTCTCTCGTACGGTTTTCAAGTCGGTTGGAACAAACCTATTAAATTGATAAACATAAGAATTAATGAGACATAAAGCTTCTAGTACAATACCCAAATCCAGTCGTCGAACTCTGATGTAGGCGCCGCGCCGGGAACTTAGGAATTGGCTCTCGATGACCCCGAAGGAAGATCTACCCGAGGTGTCTCGATAGCTTGGGGTCGAGATAAGTGCTGCGGGTAAAACCTACTTCCAACCCACTAGAACTGGGTAACTATCGGCAGGTAAAGGTCGTGGCCTTCGAGAAAGAGGTTGTATCCTCCGGAAAATGTTGTAGCCCTTCAATAAAAGTTCTGGCCCTCCAGAAAATCTTGAAATAATCTAGTACGCATTAAACGAAGCTCCCACTTTAATAAAAACCATAGCTCTCCTTCGCATGAATATATTTTCTTGATGAAACAAAAAAAAAAGATTTATCCATGAATTTTCAATGACCTAGTATCTTAGGTTCAAAAAACTTGAATATAAAAAAAAATAGGAATTAATCACCCCTCAAAGAATATATCAACTTCCCCATATGATAAAAATTAAAGTCACATTAAAATAAAAATTCGGATGAAATAAAATGGAGTAGATATCATGTGAGAACAACAAATGGCGTTACATGCACAAAAAAAGGTAACACAGATAACCAATTAAATCATTAATTTGGGCAAAACGGTAGCAATAATTACCTCGATCGGTGTAAGAGGGCTAACTATGAGAGATTCGACGGTCTCGGTCTTGTATGATCAACGTGGGAAGCCTCTATAAATAATGGGAAAAACACTAGCATCATGGCGTTGATACGCTTCACAGGCAATAGAAAAAGAAATCCAGAGAAAATGCTTACCTAAGATAGCAGAATCTATATCCCGACTAATCGGTCGTGTTAAAACACAAACAGAAAATCAACACAACAAAGCCCCAAAGAAACGGTAGAATTGAATCACATTAAAATGTTGAATATCTACGACTGTATTTTAAGAAAGCTTCTCTCCCCGCCAAACGATCATAGTAGAAAGAACTCTCGATCGTTTTCGTCAATTTGCCTTGGCTTACTTCCGATTAAGAAGTAGGAATGAACTGAAACAAGCGAAGCGATTTCGATACGGAAAATAATTCCAAGACAATAAACGCCTTAATTCTCGTTTATTATGAGGGTAACATGACGGCGGAGGTCACGATTAATTCACCGAAATTGAATGATTCAAGAAATACCAGAGAATATTCCCTAATAAAACGATAAACTTTTAAAAAGTTAAATCGACTGCTGGCGTTTATAAGAAATGGTACATCCCTATTACTCGGACGAAGGTCACAAAAACTACTACTAAAATTGATAGATTAATCGAATACCTACTAACCTGTATGAAGATTAATCGTAATTTTCCGAGCTTGTCTACCGATATGATTACATTGTAGTTTCTGTAACACCAAACCGATCGATACGTTTTTAAAGCATAAAATTTTTATCTTCAACCCGAGCCTGCTATCGCACCTCGATGCTTACTCATTCTGTTTTAGAGCAAAATTGCCCGCCTAAGGGTCATGTGGTTGGAAGGGTTGTAATCATATCGGAAGGCAAGTTCGGAAAATTACGATTAATCTGCATACAGATTAGTAGGTATTCGATTAATCTATCAATTTTCCATCGCTTGTCCTCCGATATGATTACATTGTAGCTGTTTAAAGCTAGATGGTGCAATTTTGCATTATTCTACCTCCAATCCTGAGAATAACACAAGAAACACAATTAAGCCAGCAAAGTCGTTCAATTCAACTCTTTTTTAAGTATGAAAAAAAATATCAATGAAAATTATTTCCTATAAATTCATTAACCACTTAAATAAATATATTTTATTTAACATATATTATTGACATACAATCAGAGCAAAACAATAAATATTATAAATTGAACCTTAGGCAACGGAATACTTAAGAGGCTACCTATGAGGGCTAAGATATACTCAAATTTAAAATTGTATTGGCAAATATGTCACTGGGCGTACCTAGAGGTCGAGTATAGATAGTATAGAATCTGAAGAAGTGTCAGATTTATAGGACTCTATCCTGCTATATTCGTAATGACATTTATGTTTACGTCAAATTTAAAGGCTGCTCACGTGCTGTCGTGTCTTACACTATATCCGGTAAAAACGTTAAGGTTCATACCATACCACTGTTTTTAAAAATTAAGTTGATCCACCTACTCAAGGTTTGAGTTATTGCGTGGTGATGTGGTTTTTTGAGAGTTAAGAATAGGGATGTATAATTGGAACGAAGGTGCACGGTGACTTTAATGTACTATTTTATAGAATTTGCGACACATAATAGGTAATTCTGGTTTTTGAAAATACGGAAAATAGGCTGGTTTTATAGGGAGCTGAGGTTTAAATTTTTTCCGAAATCTTCAGTTTTGACTGTAGAGTCTCTATTATTGTCGATCGTAATTTTGCTTAATGTTTGAATCCGATGTGCTGAACTTAGTGCCATAAGTGTTTCCGTTTTCTTTGTTAGTTTATCAGGTGATAGAGATTGTAAAGGGTAAAGTTTTGATAAATATAGTAATACAGGTCCAACGTTCCATGTAAAATCGTATTTAGGTTTAGGGGGCTTTAACTTGTAGCTTCCCTTCAAAAATCTTTTTATTATATATTAGTCCCTATTAGGCGGTGAAACATAAAGTTATCTATAGGTACTTATCAAGACCTAAGAACCTCCTTTGTTTACTTCGCGAACTAAAAAGTCCAGATAAATGTTTAAAATATAAGTAAAGACATCGAAATTTTGCGGTTGCAGAAATTATAATACCTACTTATAAACACAAGCGTTAGATATTAAATATTAATTAACAATTTGTTTTAACAAAAAATATTTCTAGGTACGCCTATGTTATTACTATTAAGTTAGCAGCAGTTTGGACATTAGGATAACGTTGACAGTGTTGTTAGATATATTTTATATATCATTGCATTATTATAAAGACATAAAGTAAATATACCTAAAGCTGGTGTTTTATGAACTGTAAACCAATTTTAAAATCACAACATTGTACTGTTTCCAAGTTCCTTCTGAGATGGATGCAAACATTATTGGGATGGCGTGACCGGAAATGCTTCTTTGAAGAAATGCTTCTCAGACAGTTTCCTTGCCACCAGGAAAATTTTCCTGTATAAGAGATGAGAGTCTCTATAGAGAGTAACCAATATTCACTCGATTTAAAAGTCAACGGTTTCCAAACTAATAAACTAAGAAACAAAGTATACCAGGGTTGTAATAGCCACACAGGTACAACCAATATTCCGGTGGCTTCATCCTGTATAAATTTATCTAAAGCATTAAATATCATAGAAAACAAGGGAAAAGCGTAAAAATACTCATCATGCCAAGAAATTGTAAATGCATCGACTGCTGTGGAGGTTGGATCCGGAAACCAGGAAATATATTTATTGCATTTTGCATTATAATAAGTTGCAAATAAATCTAACGGCTTATCATTTTCTGATATACCTGCTTGTTTAGGTCGTATTCTGTTTCAACGGAAGTTTGTCTTGATGCCTTATCGGCTTCCTTTTTTCTTTTGAAGCGATATAAGATGAAAAGAGTGTTATACGTTTTGTTCACACCAGCCTAAAATTTGAAAGGTTATATTGGTTAAGTTTCGATATTTTACGCTTCCCCCACGACTAATGCAGGATATTGCCGTCTTATTATCGATTCTAGGTAAGACTCCAATATGTTCATTTGATTTAGTAAATAATTGTAAGTCATGACAAGCAACTTTAATTTTGAGCCATGACAAGCAGTTTTACTTTCAAGGTAATTAATATGCTTAGGCTTGTCGGCTTCTTCCCAAAACTCGCGACATTTTTGGCCGTTACAATAACCTGTAGGAGACGCAGACGCATAAGAAAAAAAAACAAAATTCCAATGAAAACGTACTGGGCTTCATATTTACAGTATATTCTAGATTGTCTATCCACCAGCTAATAATTTGCTTTGTATCTTTTGAAATTAATATTCTGTCATTGTACGACTTTCCTATTAAGGCTTTAAATTTTGTGCGCCCTTGTCTTTTGATACGATGACGACTCCGAGGAACGGCAGGAGTCGCTGCTACCAAAACACCAATAATTTTTGCAAAATCTCGAATTGTAGTAACTGTCTTGTTAACATATTTTTTAAATTGCCTCTTTTATTGAATTCATTTTCTTAAGAGGTAAAGAAACGGTCGAGGACACGGTCCTCTGAATTAAGTCCTAAGTATCCTAGGTAAGTTATTTTTATGATGGTATTAACTGACTTTTTCTGTATTTATAATAAATCTTAAATAATTTAGAAGCATTATGCACATTGCAAAACAGTAAAGTGCATCAGCCAAGCATGACAAATGGTTGGTGTTGTTAGCTAACGGCTCCTATAGCTAATGGTCCCTGCCCCAATTAGTGTTGTAGGAACCTTTGCAAATAATTAAATTTGCACAAAATAATGTGCGGGAGATATTTAGTCAAATAACTAACACCCTGTAAAGTATACAGCTGTTTTGCAGGCAATAGTCTTCAGGAGATAATTTAGTCAAAACAATTTACACCCTTTAAAGTATGCAGATATTTTGCAGACAATAAGGAGTCCATGATTGCAATCTAAATTAAATAGGTCCACGACCATAGTAAAATATATACTGTTGGCTCATAGCCTTTCAATCGCTCAAGTGATGATAGAATTTACTGAATAGCCCACGGCTATCCCTCAGAAAATATGGCCCACGGCCTTAATGCCAAATATGCTTTACCATAACACCCTGCGGGTAATATTTTAGTCAAAACAGCTAAAGTATACAGCTACTTTTCAGACAATAGTCTGCGGGTGATATTTTAATCAAAACAACTAACACCCTGTAAAATATACAGCTATTTTGCAGACAATAAGGAGTCAGTCCATGTTAGCAAATTTAATTAAATAGGTCCACGACCATATTAGAAATATATACTGTTTTTTGTCCCTATTGGAATTGATTATTGCTGCATAAACAGGGGAAATATTATACACACAAGTGTATCTGATTATCATTTGGCAGTGACAAGTTTGGAGTTGGCATAATAAACGATCATTTCTTAGTAAGTCAATAGCCAACTTTTAGGGGAGAAGTCGAATAGGTAGGTCCTCGACCCTGGGCTTAATCAATTAATAATTTATAATGAAAATAATATTAAGAATGTTTTGTATTGCGAAGCCCTCGGCCTAAACCTATCCTTTTCCTATGCCCTCAGCAAGAATTTTTCGATTGAGTGCTATTTGTATGCAAATTATAAGGTCCTTGGTCTGTGCACTATCTAACTCAATCTAACTAACTCTTTGTAGGGAAGTCGAATAGTTAGGTCCTCGACCCTAAGCTTAAGCAATTAATAATTTATAATAAAAATAGTATTAAGAATGTTTTGTTTTGCGAAGCCCTCGGCCTAAACATATTATTTTTCTATACCCTCACCAAGAATGTGTCGAATGAGTGCTATTTGTATGCGAATTATAAGGCCCTCGGCCTATGCACTATCTAACTCAATCTAACCAACTCTTTGTGGGGAAGTCGAATAGTTAGGTCCTCGACCATAGGCTTAACCAATTCATAATTTATAATAAGAATAATAATAAGAATTTTTTGTATTGCGAAGCCCTCGGCTTGGACGTATTCTTTTTCTATGCCCACGGCAAGGCGAATTTTTTAATCGAGTGCTATTTGTAGGCAAATATTACAAAGCCTTTGTCTATGTACCTTAATCTGTATTTCTCACGGTTGAGCAACGTATTGTGCCTTACTGAAAACCTGCATGAATATGAATTTAATAAGCCCTCGGCTTATATGCAAGGTTTTTTAACTATTCTAATTATTTAAAATAGTCTAGCTGTAATTAGTGAGCTTAGCGTAAACCTCAATATAACTTATCAACTGTACATTGTATCATTGTACGTAGATATTTGTTCGTAAATATTCGGCCCCGGCCTAGTCCTATATAGACAATTTATTAACACTTACTTAAGGAACTGGACAATATATTTTCCCTGCTTTTCGACATTTTATTTCACAAACACAAACACAGCACGTTTTATCAACGTATTCGATGGATACGAAAAACAGAATGCGTAAGCATCGAGGTGCGATAGCAGGCTCGGGTTGAAGATAAAAATTTATGCTTTAAAAACGGATCGATGGGTATGGGTATGGTGATTCAGAAACTATAATGTAATCATATCGGAGGACAAACGATGGAAAATACGGATCAACGAGTCAAATGCAGCGTTTTTTGCAGGCTTCACTAACAAATTTCTGAAAAATATAAATCGGTTCGCTGGCTGTTCATGACAATATAATAGAAATCAAGCCAACTTATCTAAATAATAAGGTGCATCGCTTTTGCTTATCAACTAAAATAAATAAGAGTCACAACGTGTAATACGGGCTAATACAAATATATAGCTAACCTATACTTAAAACATAGTTAATCCATATTAGGAAAGTGGCATCTTCAAGCCAATCAAATTAATAAATTTAGAATTAATAAACCAATGCTGCAAAATACAGCATCTTTTTCCCTAAATGCGGCATATAAATGAAGTTAAGAAAAAAATGTATTTGACATTGGCAAAATCGAATTGTCACAAAAGTGAATGCAACTTGTAATGCGCAAGAGATCTTTACAACTGTAGACTGCCAATGGCCATGCTCTGTAGACGGTAGCAGAATTTCCAAAAGTTCTAACATATAGAACATCCTTAAAAATAGCGTTGAAGAATATGTATTATTAGGAGATGATGGCTACTCCACGTAGTTTTTTTTTAAAAACAGGGTTCAATGGAACATCCAGAATTTCTAATATTAATATTTCCCAAGGCTTATAAATTATTGGTTTTGTTACCTGTCTTATTAACGTCAAACTTCTTTTTTTTATCTCGGCCTTCATATTATTAATTTTACTTGACAGCTGTTTTATTGTAAATGAGACGTTAACAATATATTTTTATTCCTGTACTAAGATGGTTAAAGAGACTTCTATATCTACTTTAACTTGCAGGACTTGTGATTTATAAAAAATTGGTTCATTTTCCTTTAAATTGTGGAAAAATATTATATTCTTGTCTATAATTTCTTCACCACGATTATAAAATTCTTCATTGTCACTGAAATCTGCCATATCTCAATTAATTATAATTTCTTTTTTTTTTTCATAAAAACCTAACAGATTTATTGTACTAAATAAATGCCCAGGTTGTTGTATTGACGATAACTCTATTGAAAAATCAGCTTCAAAATTAAATTTATCTAAAAAAATTGAGATAAGGTGCAAACTAGATTCGAGTCGAGTAAACAATTGCTACAGAGATATAAGACAAGCAGCATTCGCTTCAAAATTCTGTAAATAAGCAGAGGAACCGCTTCAATATAGGCATTGCTCAAACCAACCTGAGCGTCCATTGGCAGCCAAACGATAAACGCACACGAAAACCAAATGCAATTGAATAGATAAGATATGCGCAGTGAAAATTCATCATTCTTTTATACACACTCATAAGCACTTAAATAAACTGACTGTAAATTTCTAAATTTTCAGCATAACGACATGTGCTCGCTCGGCCTTCATTCACAGTAAGCGATATTTCTTACGTAGGTAGGTATTAGTTTCGGATTTATCATCATTTATTCCCCTTGTCCCCCTTAAGCGGGTCTAGAGAAATCATAGCCTTCGAAGATTTATTAAGCGATAAAGCCGTGCAAAGAATGTGCTTGACGCATTTATTACCGAGCCACCAGAAAAACTTTATATTTATTAAAATACAGAGTCATAAATTTGATCAAATAAGTCTGAACCAGCATAAATGCTTCAATGCGTAACCCTTGCTCGGTGAGTTAAAATTTCTCCTTTATTAATTTTATCTTATGAAAAGTATAATTTATATGTCTAAGAAAGGAACTTGGTCTTACAATAGTAATTATAGCAAGCCTTCAGGTAAAGGGGGGGTTTAGGAAGCTTTAACCCCCCCCCCCCCCCCCCCATGGTTCCAAGAAATGTCTGCCTCCGTCCGGCTGCCCTGCGGGACTTTTTAACTTAATTCGCTACAAGTTTTCTTCCTACCTAACCTACCCCCCCATGAAGAACGCCTAACTACGACCCTGACCAAGAAGCAATAGCATAATGAGTACAATAATTATTTCATAGAAATTCACCACTCACATACCTAAATGTTTTAATCGAGAGCGTTTTCATACTGCGTTGAACTCGATTAGTTACTGCGATAGACTAATCTGTGTTTTAAATGGAATACATGTCACACTGACATAAACACATTCAAAACACTTCGAGCCATTAATGTGACTAATCGAAGTTCCAACTAGTGGTCCTAATCATTGGAAAACGCCATGTCCTTCCAGTCAAAATATATAATTTAGAGTGTGACAAGTAATAGCGGTCTTGCTGACCCAAAGATACCCAAATATATCAGCGTCCTTATTCAAGTCCAAATGGAAATTGCTTCAATTTTATTATATTTGCTCCTAAACGTGTGGCTGGGATTTACAAAGACAGGGATATTTCGGAGGCTATTATCCCTCTACATTAGAGGATTTAGTCTGTTAATCTGGTTATTTTCAATTAAGCTGTCATTAAACAACAACGGATTTACCATAGGAGTAAATAGAGTAATTTGCTCCTCTCACATTTAACTATTTAACGCTCAGTCAGGTTTTTCCTGAATACAGCTGCGAGTGGAAATTTGAGATTTGACACGTTTTTAGGCCGATACATACATACATATATATATATATTTACGCTCTTTCTTTCGTTCTACACTAGAGAGCGTAGTGTGTTAATCTGGTGTTGTTCTCT